>PVIC010001081.1:0-99525 GCA_004025085.1 Thryonomys swinderianus
TGATTCTTGGAAGAATCACAAAGTATAGGGCTGACAGCAACTTTGAAGAGAATTTTGTGTGCATACTTTATAAATCAGTAATTTGATTCTCAAAGCTTAAAGTGGCATACGTAATGTTATCCAGCTGATTAAACAGGAGCAGGACTAGAACCCAGTTGTTATGATGTAATGGCCCATTCTCCTCTTCTCAAACTTGTTTCAATCACAGATGATAAACTGCCAGTTTGAAAAAGCAGTGGCACATGTATTTATACACGTGGCAATTTTCCATGAATGGCAAACATTATAAGAAAAATGCTGGTAATTTAGCTAGTAAGTACTGAAATTAACACAATTGCATTCCCCTTCTGTCTACAACTAAAATAAAGAGTTAATGGCCAACAGTTCTTGGTTTTGTTCTTTACACATTTATAGAACATCAGCTTAGTGCCATGCATGACAAAGGCGTGTAAGAATAAGATAAGTTCAGTCATTCTCAGGACTTATGTCATCTGTAGAAAGGAGGAGGAAAGAGACTGACAAAACTGGATTTGTATTCTTCATGTGCATTTTCTCCTAAAATCTAACCACACCTATGCAGAACAGGGGTATTCATTTTCTTTTCACAGATAGGGGCAGTTGGAGTAAGCAAGCTTATAGTGCTATTCAAAAAGCAAAGCTATACAATACAGACATTGCTAAATATTGGAATCATGTTCTTTCCATGGATTTCCCATAGGGAACTAGAGTCTGACGCTCTGCTTATAAAGTCATGGCATTCTCTCATCTGGTAAATTAGTTTTGATGTATAAAAAGAAAGGGTTAGGAAAGAATTCTCATAAAACACAAGAGAACTGTTCAGGACCATATATATATATATATATATATATATATATATATATATATATATATATATATATATATTCATTCAGTAGTCCAAACAAGGGATAACATTCTGTGTTCTGCATATGTTAGGGGTGCTAGGGAGAAAAAGAAGGAGTGAGGAGGCCTGATAGCTACTTAGTCGGGTGGCTCCAACACTGGAAACTGAACAACCTCTCTGGTGCTATAATACTATGTGAAAGTTGTTTTAGAACTTGGTGATGGGATGCCTAAAATATGGTAACTGATGATCTTGGACTACCTTTGGAAAAGTTAGGTTTCAAAGATGTGAAGAATGAATTCAAATAAATGTATATTAAATATAGTAGTGGAAAACACAGTTTTCAGAATCAGGATGCCTGTATTTTAGCCCAACTGTGCTAATTATTGTCCCTAATACTAGTGACAAGACCTTCAATAGGAGTTGGAGACCTATTGTGTTCTCATCTTTAAAATGGATATAATGACATTCTACCTCATGTAGTACTTAAGAGGAATGATGACAAATGAGACAATGTTAGATGCGTGCTTTCAAAATTCCTGAGAGCCATACAAAACTTAGTTATCATTCTTGTATGTATTATTAAATTTCTGACTGTAATACAGAGTAATCTGAATTTACCAGGATTATTTGCATGTTTTGGTCATTTCTATTGGTTTGGGAATGTAGGTTTAGTATTGGATAATTTAGAATAATAACGTTTAGTTTACATTCTTTTTTAACTATTGAGTTTATTGGTATATTTGAGATATACATTATGATCACATTCAACATTGAGATTTGTACCTGTACATTATGTATCTTGATTCTTATTTTTTCCCATTCCCCTGCCTTCCTTACCATTCCATATGTAAGCTTATATATATGGTATGTAAGCTTTGTTTCTATTTTTTAACATTAATTTTTTTATTTCCCTTCTTTACTTTCCACTACCCCATATGCATTTGGGCTATTTCCAAGATTTAGCTACTACAAACTGTGCTGCTATAAACATGGGTGCACCTATGTTGCTGTGGTATGATGCTTTTAACTCTTTTGTGTAGAATCCCAATTCTTAATAGTTATAAAGCCCTGAAGTAAACTCAGAATCTTGCAGTACTCCAGATAAAGTTAAGTTCCTAAGTATTGTCCAATGACAGACTTAATGAGTACTGGATTATATAGACTTGACAGGTGACACCCCTCTTGGGTGTTGTGTGTTGATCATTACATCTACACAAGAAATGGAACCTGTGGGCTATTTGTAATTAAAATGTGTACTACCAATGTGTTGAGCTGAGAATGTAGGGGCTCTGTACCTGATGATGCTCTGCTGTCCCCTTAAAAGTTTCAAATGTCCATGCACTAGCTAAGCAAAACGTGTTTCTTGGAATGTATGAAGGGAGTGATCAGTATAAATGTTCTCCAAATACTGAAATCTTGAGTGGAGTTTTGTGGGAGACAGAGAAAGAAGATGCAGCCAGAACCTTGTGGCAAGTTCCAGTCAATCCCCCATGAACTCGACAGCAAAAGGATTAACAATCAACAAACAAAATTAGAACCTTAAGAAAAAGGCTTGATCCTTGCAACTTTTTGGGGCGGCAGCAGCAGAGACAAAATGCCCAAGCTTGCTCACCTTTATTCCACATTAAGCCTTCACACCCAAAATCTTCAAATGCAAAAGACAGTAACAGATGTCTGCAATAATCCTCGTGCAGTGATCCTTGTAGTTGAAGATCCCGCAGGGCAGGGCAGACATCTGTAAATCAACCACGGTTCTCGACAGAGTTCTAAATAATTTGCTTATTGTGCAAGTAAACTTCATTTAAAATGTACACTGTACAAGGTCGAAAGTAAATTATTGTACTAGGGATGTGAGAAAAGTTAATTACAATTTGGCACACTTCTTTCTTTTAAATTAAATTGTTAGCTTTCTTTATTGTTTTTCATGTTATTATTATATTAATGAGTCCAGTGAAAAAAGGTAAATTGTTTTGGTTTAATGGCTTGAAGTAAGTGCAGGAGGATTCAATAGTTTAAGTTCTTAGAATCTCTCCATATAAATTCTCCTTGTAATTGAAATAGATTTACATTAAATGTACAGTTAACAATTCATATAAAATGTTATTATCTAAGAGCAATTTTACGGGGCAGAGCTTCTGAATTTGTGGGCAAAGGATTTGATTAAAATTGATCAGCTAAGTGTGACTGGATTTTGAAGTAAAGGAGCACTTAAAAAACACAAAAAAACCATTGGGGACTGTCTCCCATGGAGCAGCAGGTGATGGAACCATCAGTGAGTTCTTTCCTGAAGAGATTCCTTTTTCTGTGTGAAAAACAGAACACGGAAGCAGAAGTAATGTACATGGGCTAAAATTGCCCATGTAAATTCAGATTATGGTTAGCTTCATCAGGAATTGCTTGGTCAGAAGCAGAAACATCTACTTAAAGCTACTTACATATAAATGAAGTACTAATTGCTAAGAAACAAAGTGCTTCTCAAAGTAAGGAATATGATCTCCCAACCTCTAAAGTGGTGGGAACCTGAAAATGGACAGCAGATGGAAGCTGCGGCAGCCTATTTTCCTGACAGCTTGTCTGCACATAAAACTTCAGATACACATGGTCTCTTATTTTTGTACTTCTCTGTGAAGACCAGTGTGCTCTGGTGCAACACAGCCATCCCAGGTTAGAGGTGGTGGAACCAAATCTTGGCACCTTTTGTATTGTGATTATAAATACCTAGGTGTGTGAGCCCCTTTGATTTTTTTTTGGATTTGATTATTCTGGTCTTCCAGGATTCCCAGGATGGCTATCATACCTAGTATCCTACATGAGTTCTAGAACTCCAGAGAGCAGAGAAACTGAGATACATAGGTTGGGTGGTATAAAATGACTTGATCAGGAAAAACTGTGTGTGGGGGTGGTTAGATGTACAGATGTTCTTGACTTCCTCCTTCATCTCCGTCTCAGTATTAATTCCCCACTTGAGAATATCTAGTGACCTGACTGCCCAATTTTCCATTGACATCAAGGTTCCTTTTTTAAAAAAAGAATCAGACCTTCCTACATAGTCATATTTCTACTATCTCTATTGGTGTTTATACCTCCCTGGCTATGAGCCTCTCCAATTTTTTAAATCTATGTTTTAAAGGAAAGAAGGTTATAAATATTGAACATTTCACAATCCACACACAAAAAAATTATCAAAAGACCACTAAGTAATTATTCTTAAGATGAAAATTCCAGTTACTTGGCAGTGGCTCTTTGGGACTGGAAGGTTGTTTATGAGATAGCCTTATACAGTGTAACGGAAAAATCAGAGAGATTTGAATTTGAATCTAGTTTTAATATTTTGAAGTGTGAAAACATAAAGTTAGTTATATATCTGCCTTTGCATTTTCAAATGTCTTGGGTCTTCTTACTTGATAAAGTAGCTGTGATAAATTAGGTAAAATATAAAATATATAAAATATAGTATATGAGGCCAAGAGGATCTCAGTGACAGTCTCTCAGCCTGCCCTCTCCATGACCTATGCTCAATTATCATTACAAAGATTTACCCTAGAGTGAAACCCATTCTTTGTAGACACCTGTAGACTCTCCTTTCAATGACAGATATTTTCCACTAACACACAGATTGGAGTATTGGCGACAGGATATCATACCATTCTAATGAAAGGTATAGTTAGTATATTAGCTTTCCCATTACTAGACAAAATGCCTGACACCTACAACTTAAAGGAGGAGAAGTTTAATTTGGCTCACTTTTTAAGGGGATATAGTCTATGGTCAACAGGTTCAAAACAGAAACATCATGGCTAAAGGCTGTGGTGGAGTAAAACTGTTTGGTGTATGGAAGTTGAGAAGCCAAGTACAACAGTGGCACTAGAGAGGAAGTGTCAAGGGACCATATAGAGTATCAAAGATTATATCTCCATGATACTCCCAGAAGTGTGCTCTACTAGTCCCCTGGCCAATCATGTTCACTAAGTCTTTCTGTCTCATGTATAACCATGTTATCCCAACCATGGTCTGTATAATATCCCAAAACATCTTAAATAATAATGAATTCCTAAATAAGCACAAGGTCATAATTCTGCTTAATTTGGTAACTGTTTTGTGTGCAACAAAAAATGCAATGATACCTTTCCCAAACTATCAGTAATTTCAACATTCTTCAAAAGTCTAAGTTAAAGTGCAATGCAAGACAAAATCCTTGGCCATAAACTTTTGGAGATATTAAAAAGAAGTTACACAATCCCAAGGTACAGTACTACAAGGTAATCATTTCATATTCAAAAGGAAGAAAAAGGATGGAACCAAAGCAACACTAACATCCAGCAGGGCAAACTTTAAGTCCTGTGACATCCAAGTTATATGGTGGTAAGATATGAGTTCCAGAGTGCTAGAGTGGCCCAACCCTATGGGTTCTCTCCTGAGCTGGCTCCATTTTTAGGCTGCATATTTCTTCTGAGGGCGTTCTGTGTTCCTAGTATCTCCTACTTCCTGGAGTCTCCACTTCATTCCCTCAGCTTTCTGCCAGATTGCAATGCATAGTAGCTCCAGTTCAACTGCCACTGGAGTTCTTATTCCCAGTGGAAACCTCTTGAGCATCATTCTGGTATTCTTGAGCTTCAGCTAGAATCACCCATCAATCTGTTTATAGCCTCCTAAGGTTTTGTAGCACACAGACCAGTTCCAAAGGCTTTGAAATTACATAGTCATGTACAGTCTTACCAATCACCCCACTTCTCTGGTTCTGGTTTCCTGTATCAGTAAGTTTTCCCATTGCTGAACACAATACATAAAACCTACAAATTAAAGAAGGAAATTTGATTTGCATTTTAAGAAGATTCTGGCCATGGTCATCTGGTTCCAAGACAGGAACATCATATCAAAGGGGCAGTGCTGCTTACTTCATGGAGGTTTGGAAGCATAGCAGGGGAACAGTGCTACAGAAAGAGCCCAGGTATAATATATTGTACCCAAGGTCACACTTGCATGACCTACTTGGACAAACCCACAAGTGTGCTCCACCAAATCCCAGTGTAGTTTGCAACCCAGCCAAATTGATATAGTCAAGTTTAACTATCACATCCCACCTTCACAATTTCTAAGACAAGAAAGCGATTACGTACCAAAAAAGTATTTTAGATCTAAATTTACAATGTGTCATTGACTTATGAACTTGGTTCATTCACAAGGGCTGGTTGTAACTCAAGTTGAACAGTTGAAGGCTCAGGCTTCTCTACCTAGCCTCCAAAGTCTCTCTCCTGTACATATCTCAGTGTCCTTAGGAAATGTTGACCCAGGATTTCTCAATAAAGTTTATACAGAAAAGGATATTGTAATGTTCCTTCTAGAACTCGTTAAGGGTTAGATCTGTATCTGAGACCATTTGGAAGCACAAACAGCTGTCATCTGGGTTGTAACTCAAGACTTTGGTTGTAAGTTAAAATTAAAATTCTGGTCATAGGCCAAGCTGTTCATATGTCAAGCCAGTCATAACTCAAGTGTCTGGGGGCATCATAGACAAACAAAAATGAGTACATGTTTCTAGTCACATCCTTTTATGTAACCCTTCTGATATTGTGTGTGTAATTATGCATGTAAGTGTGTATAGTCAAGCCTTCAAAAATGATTACAGTCATGAATGATCATAACAAAATTACTTTTTTTGAGACAGGGTCTTGCTTTGTAGTTCAGGCTGGCCATGAGCTCACTATGTAACCCAGGCAAGCCTCGAACTCAGCAATCCCCCTGCCTCTGCCTCCTGAGTGCTGGGATTACAGGCGTGAGCCACCACACCTGGCAAAATTGTTACATTTTTGCCACTAGTTCAATACTTACTTTGCCAAGTATTTAATATATTACCTCACATAAAACTTCTTGGAGTCATTATTTTATAGATGAGAGAACTAAGACAGAGATTTTCAGTATCCTACAAGATTATTGAATAAGATTGTGTTCAGGACCAGAAATTTAGCTCAGTGGTTCCACCGCCTGCCTAGCAAGCAGAAGGTCCCTGGTTTGATCTAATCCTGGTAACCATCTACAATGATATGATGTTGGGCGTGGTGACTCACGCCCACCAGCAATCAGTACCATACCCCACAGTGCTGGGCATAAGGCTCATGCCTGTAATCCCAGCACTCAGGAGGTAGAGGCAGGAGGATTGCTTAGTTTGAGGCTCGCCTGGGCTACATAATGAGTTCAGGGCCAGCCTAAACTGCAAAGCGAGACCCCTGTCTCAAAAAAAGAAAAAAAAAAAAGATTGTGTGCAAAGATAAGGATTACAGCTCTACAATTACTGATTTCAAAAATGTATTATTTTCAAAATGTGATAATTATACATATATATGGAATACAGTGTGATATTTTAACACATGGATGTAGCATACATTGATCAATCATCATTTGTTATATTTGGAGACTCTGAGCTCCTCTTTTCTAGATCTACAAAATTTAACCAATGACAATACAGTGGGCTGTGGATGGCAGCATTCTGTGCTGCTTTCCTTGTCCCTGTATCATAACTGTTCTCACAAAGTGACCTAGTGGTTCCAGTAACCCCCAGAAAGATCAGTCCTGCTGGCTTATGTGGAGGCACTGCAGCTTGGATCCAATTCTCACTCATCTTCAAGTCTGATACTATTTCTGCAAAATACAGAATTTAAAGTAGCAGCAGTATCTGGAAGCTTGTTAGAGACACATAATCTACTAACCTACTTTGGACCTACTGGATAAGAACTGGTAAGTGCTTTCTATGCCCATTAAAATTTAAGAAACACTGATCTAGCCAGGCATGGTGGCTCACACCTGTAATCCCAGTACTTGGGAGGCAGAAGCAGGAGGATTGCTGAGTTCTAGGTTTGCCTAGACTATGTGGTGAGCTCAGGGCCAGCCTGATCTACAAAGTGAAACCCTGTCTCAAAAAAAAGAAAGAAAAAGAAAGAGAGAGAAAAAAAAGCAAGCAAGAAAGAAAGAAAGAAAGAGAAAGAGACAGAAAGGAAGAAAAGGGAGAGAGAAAGAAAAAGGAAAGAAAGAAGAAAGAAAGAAAGAAAGAAAGAAAGAAAGAAAGAAAGAAAGAAAGAAAGAAAGAAAGAAAGAAAGAAAGAAAAGGAAAAGAAAAACTGACCTAGGATATGAACACAGTGGATGCAGATTATATTAATTTCTTGGATATTTTTCAACACATTAATCTATTCACACTAGCTTCAGTATTTGATCACTATAAGCAATTTCCACTTAGAGCACTATAACTTCTCCTTGCCCATTTTTATTCAATAACAGTTTTTCTTAGAATGACAGATACTTGGTAAGAATTTAGCCTTGGGGGAGGCCCTTGATTCATTCTAAACAGAAGGTACCATTTAGATCCTTCACTGTATATATAATTATATAATTATATGTATATAATTATAAATATCTTTGCAGTTCAAAGCCTAACACTAATTTCTCTCTATTTGTGAAACCTTAGCCTTCTCTTTTTCTTTCTTTCCACGTTGGACTTGAGCAGGGCTTAGATGCATAGATGACAAGTGTTAATCTCTGCAGTGAGATACATTGAAGATGTCTCTGTTGCATACCCACAGAAATCCCTTTCCATTTGTTTCTTAGAAATAATTTCTAGGATGATTCCTACTTGGTCATATGGTGTATAATCTTCTTCATGATTTGATTCATCCTGTTTGCCAGTATTTCATTTGATTTGTTTTTTGATAGCAGGGATTGAACTCAAGTGCAGATGTGGTACCACTGAGCTAAATCCTCAGCCATTTATTGAAGATTTTTGCTGTGTTCAATAAGGAGATTGCCCAGTAGTTTTCTGTTATGGTCAACTCCTTCTCTGGTTTTTGTATCAGAGGATACCTAATTCTAGAAATGAATTTGGGAGTATTGGCTTCCCTTGAAGTTTCATGAAGGACTTAGAGAAGTAGTAGCATTAGATCTTCTTAAAAGTTCTTATAGAATTCAGCAGTGAATTCACCAGGGCCTGGGATTTTCTTTGTTGGTAGTTTTTAAAATTTCTTCTTCAATTTCATTGACTAATACTGGCTCATTTAGAATTTTTACATTTTCTTAATTCAGCTGTGAGTATTCATATGTATCTCTTCATTTCTTCTTCTTTTCCATCTTTTTGGAGTATACATTCTCAAAGTAGGTACTGAAGATCTTATGGATTAATGCAAAATCTATTGTGATTTCACCCTTTTTATTCCTAATGCCATGGATTTGGGTTTTTTTCTTTTCTTTTTTAGATAAGGTTAGCTCAGGGTTTGTCTATTTTACTTCATCTTTCAAGGAACCAACTACTTAATTCAATGATTCTTTTTATTGTTTTCTTGGTCTCAACTGCACAAATTTCTGGTTTGATCATTGTAATTCCCTTGTTCATGCTCTTTTTCTAGACAGGACTTATCATTAGGTTATTAACTTGAGCTTGCATTGTTTTTCTGATCTAGGAATTTACTGCTATAAATTTCTTTTATGAGACTACTTTCTTTTTGTTCCATAAATTCCAGAATGTCACATTGGCATTATTGGTAACAGTAGAAAATGTTTAATTTCTTCTTTAATTTTTTTCTGTGACTCATTACTTATTCAGGAGAGCATTTAATTTCCATATATTTATGAAGTTTTTGTGGCTTCTTTTTCCATTAAATTCCAATTGTACTGCACTAAGATCTGATAATATTTATGGAATAATTTCAATTCTTCTGCATTTACTTAAACATATTTTGTGAGATAATATGTGGTATATTGTGAAAAAGTCCCATATGCTGCTGAGAAGAAATATATTCTGTTGTTGTTGGGTAGAACACTTTGTGAATATCTACTAAGTCCATTTGTTCAAAAGTTTGGTTTAGTTTGATATTTTTTGTTGATTTCTTTTATCTAGTTGATCTGTTTGTGACAGCAGGAACTTACCATTACAATTCCACTAAAGCTTATCTAGTTTTTCAAATCCATTAATGTTTGTTTTGTATAGTTGAGATTCATATCAGGGATATAAGCATAGTTCAACATACACAAATCAGTAAATGTAATTCACCATATGAACAGAACCCAGGGAAAAAACACATTACCATCTCAATAGATGAGAGAAAGCATTTGGCAAAGTCCAGTACACATTCATGCTTTTTGAAAAAGACCACAGAAATTGAAATTGGTCTTTTTCTCAATCCAATAAAAGACATGTATGACAAGACAAATGAAAAGCAAATATATTAAATGTTGAAAAATGAAAAATTTTCACTCTACAATCAGAAACAAGACAAGGATGCCCACTTTCAACACTCCTATTCCATGTAGTTATGGAAACATCCAGAGCAATTAGACAAGAGAAGGAAATAGAAAGAGTATTTATAGGAAAGGAAGAAGTTAAATTGCCACCAAAAAACTCTAGAATTAACAACCAAGTTTGTTAGTGCAGGAGAATACAAAGTCAAAAATGTTAAACAGACCCTGCTCCACCCCGGAGCTGCATAGTGAGGACTCAGGTACGGACCCCAGGTGCCATTCCATTCCTGGCACGGAGGACTGAGGCCTGCCAACTGGCCCTGCTCTGCTCTGGAGCCACACAGAGAGGACTCAGGTACAGATACTGGGTGCCATCCCCACCACAGAGGATTGAGGCCTGTTGGCAGCCCCCACCCCATGCCAGAGCTGTATTGTGAGGACCAATGCCCAAGAGGAGCCAGAGCCATTTCCTGCATCCCTCCACACTGGAGCCACACTGAGAGACCAGACAAGATAAAAAAAAAAAAGGGGGGGGAATCTAGTTTCTATTTTGCCATCTACTCCTCCATCCCTCTATTCACCTCTTGTCCCCACACCCTCTCCTATCTTCCTGTCAGAAGCAATACCCAGAAGTAAAAGACTCTTATGCTGCCCTATTTCTTCTCCTGTACTATTATAAGAAGGTGTGCAAAGTCTCCAACAGTCTTACAGCATACAGATGGTGCTATTTTATATATGCCCTTTTATCCTCTATTACCTGCTGGCATATATGAGGTTCTCGAGTCCAAGTGATCTTCATAAATCTGCTAACCCTATTTCACTCTCTTCCTGTCTCCCTACCTCCCTGATTTACTAGTGACCTTTATCCCGAAAGGGTTCTGGGGGTAACATTTGCAATCTACATGTCGTATACACATTGCTGATTAATTCTAAATTTTGGCATATGAACGTAGAGGTAACTCATGAACTCAAAGTCTTCAGAATAGAAATTAACAAAACTTTTCATTTTATTTACTGTGTTTAATGTTGATATTGGCAATGATTATATTATGGTAACAAAGGTGATGGGATTTTTCTGTTCAAAGACCTCCCATGATGTGTCAGAACTGAGAACTCTCAAGGGTCATTACACATTCAAGGATGACACCCCAGGAAGGTGCCACAACCAAAGGGCCCCAGATAACAGAAAGAAAGAGACCTGCAACAAACATTGCCCTGTCATAGGCAAAGAATTAAACAAATAGCATTAGTAACAACAGAAGAGTAGAAATGAGAAAAATATACAAAAAAACAGACACAAAGATCACCACCACAGGAAAATTCAGAAGAAAGGGAAATAGAGCAAACTCAAACTCTAATATCAGGACTCTTTGAGATGGTAACTAAAGCAGATCTAGTAAAATGGAAATCAGAACTCATCTTTGAGATCAAAACACAGATACTATCCACAGTGAAAGACATCATTAAAAAAGAAATGAGCAAGATGATAGAATACAAGATAGCAGAAGCAGTAGAATCTTTTAAACAGTTTCAAGCAGAGCTCCAGGTGATGATGGAGAATGAAAGCTTGCAAAGTAGGATGAATGAAGCAGAGAACAGAATCTCAGACCTAGAGGACAGCATAGCAGCCAACAAGGAGAAAATATATAATCTTTGGAAAAGGGAAAGGGCCCATGAGAAATCAATCCAAAAGCTTCTAGATGACCCAAAGAAAAATAATATAAGGCTGATTGGCATCACTGAGGAAGCAGGAAACAGTGTAAAAGACATTAAAAAAGCTATTGTCAGAGATAACAACAGAACTTCACAGGAAAAGAAATGGACATACAGCTAAATGAGGCCTATAGGACTCCAAAACGCTGTGATGTAAAAATATCTGCACCTAGACATATAATTATCAAGGTTCCAGATGTACAACAAAAGAATGAAATACTGAAAGCAGTGAGAGAAAGGAAGAAAATCACCTACAAAGGGAAGCCCATTAGGACCACAGCAGACTTTTCAACACAAACACTCAATGCAAGGAGAGCATGGAGAGAAGTATTTCAAACATTGCAGGAAAACAACCTCCAACCTAGACTGTTATATCCTGAAAAACTATCTTTCAGAATAGAAGATGAAATAAGAAACTTCCATGATAAAGAACACCTGAAAAACTTCACAAATATGAAACCTGCACTCCAAAATATTCTAAAGTATATCCTGGAAAAAAAAAAAACCACAGAAAACTCCATACCCACAAGACCCAGGAAAGTGAATTCATTGTGGCAAACAAGAAACTAAATAGAAAAGGGGGAAAGCAAGAAAGAAAAGAACCAAGAACAGGGAACCATGGCAGCTCTGAATATGTCCACATCACTCATAACCATTAATGTCAGTGAACTCAATGGGCCAATTAAAAGACACAGATTAGCAGATTGGATCAAGAAGCAAGCTCCTACGATCTGTTGCATATAGGAAACACACCTAATTCAGAAGGAAACGCATAGACTGAAAATAACAGGTTGGAAAAAAATAGTCCATGCCACAGGAAATGGCAAAAAAGCAGGAGTGGCTATCTTGTTTGCAGACAAAATAGATTTCAAACCCAAACTTACTAAAAGAGATAAAGAAGGTCACTATATGCTTGTACATGAAATGATCCAAGAGAAAGAAGTAACAAACATAAATATTTATGCACCAAACTCTAATGTACCCAACTATATAAAACAAACATTACTGGACATGAAAAGCCAGTTAACCATGAATACAATAGTAGTAGGGCACTTTAATACTCCACTGTCACAAACTGACACATCAACAGGACAAAGTGTCAGTAAGGAAATACTTGAGCTAAATCAAACATTTGAGCAAATGGACTTAATAGATGCTTACAGAATTTTTCACCCTACGAAGCGAGAATATATTTTCTTCTCAGGTGCTGATGGATCATTCTCCAAAGTAGAACACATTCTAGTTCATAGAACAGGCTTAAGTAAATGCAAAGGAATCTAAGTTAACCCCTGCATACTATCAGACCATAGTGCCCTGAAAGTCGAGCTGAACAGCAAAAGAAATTCCAAAATCCTCACGAACACATGGAAATTGAACAACACTCTCTTGACCAACCAATGGGCCACAAAAGAAATTAAAGAAGAAATTAAACAGTTTCTACAATTAAATGACAACCCCAGTACAACATACAGGAATTTATGGGACACAATGAAAGCAGTTATGTGAGGGAAGTTCATAGGAGTGAATGCCTACACTCAGAAAATAGAGCAAACTGAAATAACCTAATGATGAACCTCAGAAAATTAGAAAAAGAAAAGCAAAACAAACCCAAAGCACATACTAGAGAGCAAATTATAAGGATCAAAGCAGAAATTAATGCAATGAAGACAGAACAATACAAAGAATCAGTGAATCAAGGAGTTGGTTCTTTGAAAGGATAAATAAAATCTACAAGCCCTTAACCAAACTTATCAAACAAAAAAAAGGAAAAGGCTCAAATCCATGCTATTATGAATGAAAATGGGGAAATCATCACAGATCCAGAGGAAGTCCAAAGGACAATAAACACGTACTTTGAGAATCTGTACTCCAAGAAGATGGAAAATCTAGAAGAAATGGATAGATTCCTAGACACATATGAACTTCCAAAGCTGAACGAAGAGGATATAAAATTTTAAACAACCTGATATCAATCTGTGAAATTGAAAATCTAATTAAAAAAAAACCTACCAACAAAGAAAAGCCCTGGTCTTGATGGCTTCACTGCTGAATTCTACAAAACTTTTAAAGAAGAGTTAATGACAGTACTTCTCAATCTTTTTAATGAAATTGAAAGGAAAGCAGTACTCTCCAAATCATTCCTTGAAGCAACCATCACCTTGATTCCAAAGGCAGGGAAAGATCCCACCAATAAAGAAAACTACAGGCCAATCTCTCTAGTGAGCATTGATGCAAAAATCCTCAAGAAAATACTGGCAAACAGAGTACAGAGAGTTATCAAGAGAATCATACACCCTGATCAAGTTGGATTTATCCCAGGGATGCAAGGCTGGTTCAGTATACTTATATCAATCAATATAATATACTATATCAACAGACTCAAGGACAAAAACCATATGATTATTTCAATAGATGCAGGATAAGCATTTGACAAAATCCAACACCCATTTATGATCAAAACCCTACAATCGGAATAGATGAACTTTATCTCAATTTAATAAAGCTATTTATGAGAAACCAACAGCCAGCATCATACTTAATGGGAAAAACTGAAACCACTTACATTAAGATGAGGAACCAGACAAGGATGCCTCCTGTCACCACTCTTGTTCAATATAGTGCTAGAAACTTTAGCCATAGCAATCAGGCAAGTCAAAGATATAAAAGGAATAAAGATAGGAAAGGAAGAAGTTAAACTGTCATTATTTGCTGATGATATGATACTCTATCTAGAAAATCCTAAAAACTCAACCAAAAGACTGCTAGACTTAATTGCCAAATTTAGTAGTGTTGCTGGATACAAGGTTAATGCTCAAATATCAACAGCTTTTGTCTACACAAACAACAGACTCACTGAAAGAGAAATTGCAAAGTTAATCCCTTTCATAATAGCACCTAGAAAAATGAAATATCTAGGAATCAACCTAACAAGGGAAGTGAAAGACCTCTACTCTGAAAACTATAAAACTCTGAAAAACGAGATAGAAAAGGAGATCAGAAAGTGGAAAGACGTCCCTTGTTCCTGGGTAGGGAGAACCAACATCATCAAAACGGCTATACTTCCACAACTACTATACAGATTCAATGCAATTCCAGTTGAGATCTCACCACTATACTTCACAGAGCTAGAGAAAGCAATACAAAAATTCGTCTGGAACCACAAGAAACCTAGAATAGCAAAAGCAATTCTAAGCAACCACGACATAGCAGGGGTATTACAATCCCCATTTTAAAACTCTACTATAAAGCCACTGTGATAAAAATTGCATGGTACTGGCAAAGTAACAGACCCAAGGACCAGTGGAATAGATTAGAAGACCCAGAAACAACCCTGGATACACTAAACCACTTTATCTTTGACAAAGGAGCCAAACATCCTCAATGGAGGAAAGACAGCCTCTTTAACAAATGGTGCTGGAAAAACTGGGCTTTAACCTGCCAAAAACTAAACCTAGATCTGTCTCTTTCACCAAGCACAAAACTAAACTCACAATGGATACAAGACTTAAACATTAAAACAGAAACAGTAAGTCTGCTGGAAAACAGGTTAGGTAAAACTCTTGGAGACATTGACTTAGGCAGAGACTTTATGAATAAAACCTCTATAGCACAACTAGTGGAAAGAATCAACAAACGAGATCTCATCCTAGTGAAAAGCTTCTGCACAGCAAAAGAAATCACTGGCACTGCGAAAAGACAACCAGCAACATGGGAAAATATCTTTACTAGCTGTTTATCAGACAAAGGGTTATTATCTACAATATATAAAGAACTCAAATAGATTAGCCTCCACAAGTTTAAAGACCCAGTTCAAACATGGGAATCTGAAATGAACAGACACTTCTCAGAGGCAGAAGTCAAGGCAGCTAAGAAGCATATGAAGAAATGTTCAACATCGCTGGTCATTGGAGAGATGCAAATGAAAAGAGCACTGAGATTCCATCTCACTCCACAAAGAATGGCCACTATTACAAAATCAACCAACAATAAATGCTGGCGTGGCTGTGGGGATAAAGGAACCCTTCTCCACTGTTGGTGGGATTGCAGACTTGTGCAACTATTGTGGAGATCCGTGTGGAGATTTCTTAGAAAACTAGGACTAGGGGTCCCATTTAAGCCTGCTATCCCCGTGCTAGGAATATACCCAAAGGAATTTTAAAAATCACATTGGAAAGACACCCTTGTTCATAGCAGCTCAGCTTGTGATAGCTTGGTCTTGGAAACAACCCAAATGCCCATCAACTGGAGAGTGGATAAAGAAGGTTTGTTTTTTATTTTAAATTCATTCTTATTCTTCCATAAATAATGACAGGATTGATTCATTTATGTACAAATGGATACACCTGGAGGATACACTTATAAGTGAAATAAATACATTGCAGATAAGCAAATACCAGATCTTCTCTTTGATATTAGCACCTGTAGATGCAAGTAAGCTTTAGAAAGTATGACAGTTTTTGTAGAATGGGAAATTTCCAAAGGAATCTGGTGTGGGAATATAATGAGGCAAAGGAATAAATATGATCCGGAAAGAAAATAAAAGAGCATTTGTATAGGGGGTGGGGAGGTGTGGGTGGGTAGGTAGGGATATGGGTAAAAATGAGAATTATCTTGTGTCATATATTGGTACAAATTCCCCAATGTTATGTGAGATTGTGTGATGTATATAAATTGTAGCAGTAAAGAATTCAATTAGAAAAATGTTAAACACTTCTGCTTCTTCATCACTGCAAAATCAGAGGCCATTCACACAGGCAACTGACTTGTCTATTTTCTTCTGTATTTTTTTGTCTACCACCCCATCTTGATTTATAAGCATAACCTGAAAAACCTACAAAATGAATGTTTTGTGGTTTATCTAATAAATAGTACAGAAAATGTTGCTATTTTTGTGAAGAAAGTTTTGTGTAGTTTCAATCTAAATAAAATGTGAACTTGGTTTTTAAAAATTAATAACATTCCTGTATATAAATAACAAATTTACTGAGAGAGAAGAAACTAGAGAAACAACAGTTTTCATGGTAGTATCAAGGAAAATGAAATACCTAGGAATCTATCTAGCATAGGAAGTAAAAGACCTATAGAGTGAAAACTATAGTACTCTGCAAAAGGAGATGGAAGAGGATATCAGAAAATGGAACGGTATGCCCTGGTTTTGGATGGGCAGATAAAACATAGTGAATATAGCCATACTTCCAAAACTGTTATACAGAGTTAATAAAACCCCTATCAAAATACCAATAGCATATTTCACTGACCTAGAGAAAACAATCCTAAAATTCTTATGGAACCAGAAGAGACCTAGGATTATGAAAATATTTCTGGGCAACAAGGGCAAGACAGGAGATATCACAATCCCTGATATGAAGTTATACGAAGTAGCTACTGTGATTTTAAAAAATGCAACACGGTACTGGTAAAAAACAAAACAAACAAAACTGACCTGAAAGTCAGTGGAACAGAACAAAAGATACAGAAAGAACTCTAAGCACGCTTACCTACCTTTTCTTTGACAAAGGGTCCAAACACCTTCACTGGAACAGCGATAACCTCTTTTAACAATGGTGCAGAGAATATTGGCTTTTCATATTCCAAAAGACCTATCTCTCACCATGCATTAAACTAAAATTGAGATACATCAAAGACCAAAATATAAAAATGAAACAATCTTCTTGAGGATAGAATAGGTAGAATTCTAGAAAACATAAGAATAAGCAAAGACTTTATGAACAAAACTTGGATCATCCATGAAAAGAATCAACAACTGGAATCATAAAATTATAAAGCTTCTGCATAGGAAAGGAAACCACAAACAGAGTAAAGAGACAACTCACAGAATAGGATATTGTTTTTGCCAGCTACTACTCAAAGGATTACTATCTAGAATATATAAATAACTCAAAAATTCGGAGGCCCCCAATATAAAGATGTAGTCCAAAAAATGGGCATCTGAAATGAATAGACACTTCTCAGATGACAAAATACAAATGGCAAATAAATATATGAAAAATGTTCAATATTACTGGTCATGAAAGAAATGCAAATTAAAACATCACTGAAATTGCATCTCCCTTCAGAAAAAATGGCTAAATGGCTATTATCAAGACATCAACAAGTAGCAAATGCGGGCAAGGCTATGGGGAGAAAGGAACCCTTTTCTATTGTTGGTGGTGCTGTAAACTGGTACAACCACTGTGAAAATCAATAAGAAGATTCCTCAAAAAACTAAAAGTAGAAGTTCCAATTGACCTAGCTTTTCCCTCTTAGGTATATTCCCAAAAAGGTTAAAAGGATCATACACAGTGATACCTGCTTAACATTTATGGCAGTACAGTTTATAACAATTGTCTTAGAAAGCTGTCTTTAGTACAATCAGTCAGACTCACTTCAATAAATATCACATTGTTTCTTTAGTTTGAGGAATCCAAAGGGTTAATAAGGAGTATAATGGAGGTTAGATATTAGGAAGACAACTCACAAAATAAGATATTGATTTTCCCAGCTACTACTCAAAGGACTAAGATCTAGAATATAAAAATAAGATATCAGGGAGTAATTCTCTTTAAAAAGAGAAGCAAAGCTTTTGTAATTGGCAAGGGAAGAATAGATGAACAGAGGAGAGGAAAATGGGAGAAAAAGAATTAAGGTATATTATGCAAAGGGCCAGAGATTTAGCTCAGCGGTTCAGGCACCTGCCTTGCAAGCACAAGGTCCTGAATTCGATCTGATCCGGGTAACCACATACAATGCTGGTTGTGGTGACTCACGCCCACCAGCAATCAATACCGCATACCACAGTGTCTGGGCGTGGTGGCTCTTGCCTGTAATCCCAGCACTCGGAGGCAGAGACAGGATTGCTGAGTTCCAAATTTGCCTAATGAGTTTACAAAAAGCATATAATAACCTCACCTCCAGAGATTCTGGTTTAATTCATCCAGATTTCTGGTTTAAAATCTGCAAATTCTACCATTGTTTCCAGAGTTAAGAAATATTAACCTTTTAAAACACTTTACCTACCTCTCCTCATTCATGTCACACCTAAACTCCGATTCTTTTATAGATTACTCTGGAATGCTACAAGATAGCATAAGTATCTCTAACAAATGATGCTCTTATCCAGAACCTGGAAAAAAACAAAATGATATGAATATTCATGACCACTTAGTATGAATTAAGTCAAGCAGTCAGCCATTTCTCCAGCAGGGTCAATGCAGCAGTATTTAGATTCATAGGAACTGTTCTTTCCTTCTTCCTTCCTGATTAAAAGAAAAAGGCAAAGATGGTCCTAACATTCCCAGCTTGGGGAAGTATATTTGTAAACAGGGAGATAAAGTGGAATGCACTTTATTGAAAATCAGAGACATATTTACTTCTACCATGGTTGTTTATGGCACTGTAAATGTGTTTACAGAAACAAACGGTGTTACGCTTGGCTTATTCTCACTCCTAGAGAGCCTAAGGAAAAGTAAGCAGATATTTCTTTTAACAAATGACAGTTCTTCCATTAAGCAGTTATTCTCTCTGCATCCACCTTTTCCATGTTTGGGGACTAGCAGGGTACTTGTTATTCGCAGGATGTGTTGAGTCAATGAAATCAAATGAGAAACGTTGTTCCTTCCAATATTGAACTGACAAATTGCTTGCCTTTTAGAAAAAAAAAATCAGAAACACCTCACTGC
Organism: Thryonomys swinderianus; assembly: GCA_004025085.1. NCBI lineage: Eukaryota > Metazoa > Chordata > Mammalia > Rodentia > Thryonomyidae > Thryonomys > Thryonomys swinderianus. The sequence goes on from PVIC010001081.1 coordinate 19,480, forward strand.
TTTGAATCATCAATCAGGAGAAACTACTGCATAAATGCTCCTTTTCTTGGCCATAACTAAGATATGCTTCCTGCTTTTGGTGTTCAGGAGGACTATTAAGGCCTTTGAATATGAAGAGGAAAGTTAGCATTCCAACTCAGTGATTCCTGCCATTACCTCCAAGTATTTATTTGATGAGTCATTGTGTATACTTGAAACCTTTATACTTATATCATTGATTGAACTCTGTTGGGAACAATCCTGTTTGGGAGAAATAATTAGAAGGTCAAAAGTGACCAGGCCTTCCTGCAGACAGACTTTGGACTTAGCTATGTTGCAAAAGAATCCTGTTTGGGAGGAATAATTGGAACGCCCTTCCTGGCTGCCTGTGGCTTTGCATTCAGCTCACCTTCACCCTGGATAACAACATGGACCCTGGTCGACCCACAGGCTGTGATGCTTCAAGGTGGAACTGCTCCATTGCTGGTGTTTACCCTGCCTTCTGAGTCTTTGTTACATTTTTGTTATTGGAGAGGTGCTGAATGAAAGTGTGGCAGGCTGGAGGCTGGGGTCTTTTGCTACCCAGAGTAGCATGGATCAGGCCCAAGCTCAGTTTTTCTAATCTATATATTTTTTCCACTGTGTTGACTCACAGGAGACTAGAACCTAAATCCAGAGGTCCTAGTTATGTTCCCTTCCCCTGGATCCCACATTACTCATTCCTCAATCATTACTCATTGTACTCATTGCTAATATTTTATGAAATTATGAAAATATTTAACATACAAAACACTAGATAAAAGTACAAATGTCACTAGACAGGAGTAAACAATGCTAAGGAATGGCAACTGCCCTCTTTTCCCCGAAAAGAAGACCTAGCCAAAAAATAATCAGCCTTGAAAACTAGAGATCAAAAGTAATGAGGGGAAAGAATAAATACAACTTAAAAAGAAAAAGCACATGTATATAGTGGATGGGGGGTTGTGGGGTGGGTAGGCATATGGGTAAAAATGATTAACTCGTGTCATATACTGGTACAAATTCCCCACGGTTTAGTATGACTGTGAGCTGTATATAAAATGAATCCATAAAGAATTCAATTAAAAGAAATGTCAGGTCATATCACCCTGTCTTTGCTTTACTCAGAGTAACCAGCAAGCAAGCAAGAGAATACTTATGGTTGGCAATGTGAATTTCTAGTTTTCAAAGCTATTATTTTCCAATGAGGTCTTATTTTTGGGGAAACATGGTGCTTAGCATTTGACAAGTAATTTGTTGCTCTTGAAAAAAATAAGATAAATGTATTTTGTTGTCTGATAAAACAAGCATAGGGCTTTAGAAAACACCTACCCTGCAAAAGACACAATCTTTTTAAAAAATTTTTTAAATTGATTTTACTGGTATGTTTTATATATTATGTTTATATTTATATATGTTATGATCGCAATTGACATTAAGAATTTTTAAATGAGTTCTAGAATGTATGATAGTTTTTATAAAATAGGCAATTTCAAAGGGAATTTGTTGTGGGAACGTAGTGAGGGAAAGGAAAAAATATGATTCCAAAAGAAAATAAGAGCATGTATATAGGAGGTGGGAGTGGGGATGAGTAGGGATGTGGGTAAAAATGAAAATTAACTTGTGTCATATGCTGGTACAAATTCTTCAGTGCTGTGTGTGATTATGAGCTGTATATAAAATGTACCAATAAAGAATATAATTTTAAAAAAAAGAATTTGTACAAGTACATGACATGACTTAATTTTCATTTTTTCCCATTCCTGTCACCAAACTCCCCACCCCCTAAATATTTAAGCTTTGTTTCCTTTTTTTTATCATCAAATTCTTTCTTTCCCTTTTTATTTAAAAGACAGAATCATACCTTATACTTGTATTTGTATTTGTATCTCACCTTGTTTAAAAAGTATAATGGAAACTTCTAAAAGACTTTATTATTTTAGCAGGTTAAGTTGACCTACCAAGACCAAAGCAATATTTAAAGAAAATCTCCTTTTTGCCTCCTTGAGAGTTAATAATAAAATATGCAGATATTTGGAAAATAAAATCAGTCCCCAAGGAGGTTGCTCTATTTTCATGATTTGCAAATCCAGCAAAGTGCAGTGAACTGTGCAGTTTAACCATGAGGGCAAAGTCTTCTGTTCCTACCCTGCCTTTCCAGGTAGAGGCCCCTCCTTGGTATGTGCTCCATCTTCATTTAAGCCAATGAATGTAGCAGTCAGAGAAAGACTTACAAACTGAAGAGAATCTGGTACAAATTTCTTTCACATATGTGTCAGGAGCATCATAGTGAATAATATTATAGTTAAGAATTTTAGCTAATAGCATAGATTTTAGGTTCTCTTACCAAAAGTGTAAGGGAAAGTAACTGTGAGCTGATGGATATGTTGATTTGCTTAATGGTAGTAAGCATTTCACTATGTGTATGTATTTTAAAATGCCATGTTATATACCTTTAATATATACTCAATGATAAAAATAACCCCCCCCATCACACACACATGTTATGTGACCTTGAGAAAATTATTAACCTTCCAAACTCATTCACCCAGTACCATCATGGGCACATTAAAGACTCAAACAATATAAAGAGAAGAGGGAGAAAAGAAAGAGAGGGAAGGAGGAAAAAAAGAAATAGAGAGAAAAGAGGGGTGGGAGAGGGAATCATGTACAGGAGAAGAGAAAGTAGGTAGGAGGATAGGAAAGAGAAGAGAGGGATAACATCATTTGAATCAAGTAAAGTCTTTCAGGTAACCTTAGTTCTTTGTCTTGGCCCCTTTTCTTAGCATGTCTACCCTTCATCCCTCCTCTTCAGCACATTTATGGCACCCAATCAACACCCTCCACACAATGGATCCCCTGCCATCAGGATTGCTGATAGGTGTGGCTAGGTAGCCCATTCAGAGTGCAGTATGAAGACAACTAATGGTTCTGATTTGCATGGCCAAAGGTTGAACATCAAAGTGTTTTTAGAAAGACTTGTGTATAATTCCTCTACTATTATTAGGCTTTTATTTAATCCCCTTTCTCCACTAAACCCTTTTTTTTAAGATTGCCATCATTATACTTTGTTGAGGAAGAAAGCTAAGTGTAACACAAAGAAGACTTGAGATTTGTTTTGTTTTGTTTTTATCTTAGGAGATATGGACACCATGAAAATGAGGAAAATATGAGATAATAAGTAGCATTTACTGAACATTTACTAAATGTGATAGTTTAAAAATAGCATACATTTTGTTTCATTTCCTCATAACTTTACAAGATAAGTATGATGATAGATCATTTTCTTTATAAAAGACATTTTAAGCACTGGAAGATTAAGAAATTACTTCAAGTACACATTTAACAGAGCTAAAATTCAGACATGGGGTTTCTGTTTCCAGAACTTTTGAAGTCAGTCTTTGTGCTGAGAATGGGCATGGGCTTCAGTTGGGTCTTTTGGTCTGAGAATTGGCCTTGGCCATTTGTGGCATGACTGGTGCATGCTACATAGATATTGTGCACCTCACATCTTTGTAAGACAGGGATAGCAATGGAATTTCATCAGAAAACTGGCTCAGTATGAAATAAGATAATCCAGGCCAAATAAACCTTACTATGGCATTTGGCATAGAATAACCTTTTAGTAAATGTTCCCTGTGAATAGTGTCATTCTACTATTGAGATAACATAAATGACAACATTGCTTCTTTTAATTTGCTAATTGCTAATTTTGTTAGCAATTCACTGACACGTAAATACAGTCAAGCTTGGTACAACAGGTTTTTTTAAAGCATTATTTATTTGGGAAAAAATGAATTATATCCTGAAAACTTCATATATTTGGATAGATGGCTTCTGCTGTTAGAATAAACTCTTGAATAGGATTTGAAAATCATCCTGGAGAGAAGTGGACTGTTTACAGGAATAAATTGCTACCCTATTATTCTACTTTCTTTATACTATCTAATCCTTGTTGTTTTGTGGAGGTTATTAAGAAACTGTATCTGAGGGGGTCAAGAGAAAGAAGTGTTGTAGGAAAATTACAGTTTAAAATTCAGATACTGGGCCGGAGGGTTAGCTCAGTGGTTCTGGCGCCTGCCTCGCAAGTGCAAGGTCCTGAGTTCGATCCCTGGTAACCACATACAATGCTGGGCATGGAGACTCACGCCCACCAGCAATCAATACCACATACCACAGTGCTGGGCTTGGTGGCTCACGCCTGTCATCCCAGCACTCGGGAGGCAGAGGCAGGAGGATTGCTGAGTTTGAGGCTTGCCTCGACTACATAGTGAGCTGAGGGCCAGCCTGAACTACAAAGCAAGACCTTGTCTCAAAAAGGAAAAAAAAAATTCAGATACTAAAATTCTTTTTGTTCACAGGTTTAAGACAATGAATATACTCTCTGGTTCCTATGTTATATATATTTGAACATACACAGGAGACCTTTCAGTTTTCTTCAAAAGAGGAATATGTTAAAGTATAATCACTCTACAAGGAAGCAACCTTACAAAATGCCAACTCTATCAAATCCAGTTTTAGAAATGTGTACTATTTATTGAGCTAGCAGATTGAGTAAAATGAGGGAAACAATTAAAGTCCTTTTCTTCCTTTTTTTGCATTATTCAGTAAACTTTATTGGCACATTATATACACAGCTCACAACTACACAAAACACTGGGGAATTTGTACCAATGTATGTCACAAGTCAATTGTCATTTTTACCCACATCCCTGCCCACCCACCCCCTCCCCACCCCGTATATGCATACTCATTTATTTTTTTCCAAATCATATTTATTCCTTCCCCTAATTATATTCCCACACCAGATTCCTTTTGGATATTTCCCATTCTATAAAAACTATCATACATTCTAGAGCTGCTTTACCTCTACAGGTACTTATATCAAAGAAAAGATCCGGTATTTGCATATCTGTGTTCTATTTATTTCCATTATTAGTGTGTCCTCCAGGTGTATCCATTTGCACATGAATGAATCAATCTTGCCATTCATTATGGCAGAGTAATACTCCATGCTTTAAAAAAACAACATCTTCATTCAGTCTCCCGTTGATGGGCATTTGGGTTGCTTCCAAGAATGGGCTATTATGAACTGAGCTGCTATGAACAAAGATATACATCTGTCTTACAAATGTGATTTTTTAAAATTCCTTTGGGTATAGTCCTAGCAGGGGGATAGCAGGGTCAAATGGGACCTCTAGTCCTAGTTTTCTGAGAAATCATCACACAGATCTCCACAATGGTTGCACAAGTCTACAACCCCACCAGCAGTGGAGAAGGGTTTCTTTCTGTCCACAGCCTCGCCAGCATTTATTTTTGGTTGATTTTGTAATAGTGGCCATTCTTTGTGGAGAAGAAATCTCAGTGTTGTTTTTATTTGCTTCTCTCGAATGACCAGTGATGTTAAACATTTCTTCATGTGCTTCTTGGCTGCTTTGACTTCTACCTCTGAGAAGTGTCTGTTCATTTCAGATGCCCATTTTTGAATTGGGTCTTTAAACTTGGGGAGACTGATCTGTTTAAGCTCCCTGTATATTGTAGAAAATACCCCATTGTCTGACAAACAGCTAGTAAAGACTTTTTCCCATATTGTTGGTTGTCTTTTCACGGTGCCAGTAATTTCTTTTGTTGTGCACAAGCTTTTCAGTAGGATGAGATCTGATTTGTTTATTCTTTCTGCTAGTTCTTGTGCTATAGAAGTTTTATTCATGAATGTCTCCAAGAGTTTTGCCTTACCTGTTTTCCAGCAGGTTTAGTGTTTCTCTTAATGTTTAAGTCTCCAATCCATTGTGAATTTAGTTTTGTTCATGGTGAAAAAGATAGGTCTAGCTTTAGATTTTGGCAGGTTAAAGCCCAGTTTTTCCAGCACCATTTGTTAAAGAAGCTGTCTTTCCTCCATTGGGGATGTTTGGCTCCTTTGTCAAAGATAAGGTGGCTTAGTCTATCCGGGGTTGTTTCTGGGTCTTCTAATCTATTCCACTGGTCCTTGGGTCTGTTACTTTGCCAGTACCATGCAGTTTTATCACAGTGGCTTCATAGTACAGTTTTAAATTGGGGAATGTAATACACCTTGCCATGTCGTGGTGCTTAGAATTGTTTTTGCTATTCTAGGTCTCTTGTGGTTCCAGATGAATTTTTGTATTATTTTCTCTAGCTCTGTGAAGTATAGTGTTGGGATTTCAATTGGAATTGCATTGAATCTGTATAGTAGTTGTGGAAGTATAGCCATTTTGATGATGTTCGTTCTCCCTACCCAGGTACAAGGGATGTCTTTCCACTTTCTGATCTCCTTTTCTATCTCATTTTTCAGAGTCCTATAGTTTTCAGAGTAGAGGTCTTTCACCTCCTTTGTTAGATTGATTCCTAGATATTTCATTTTTCTAGGTGCTATTATGAAAGGGATTGACTCCACAATTTCTCTTTCAGTGAGTCTGTTGTTTGTATAGACAAAGGCTGTTGTATTTTGAGCATTGACCTTGTATCCAGCAACCTTACTAAATTTGGTGATTAAGTCTAGTAGTCTTTTGGTTGATTTTTTTAGGATCCTCTATATAGAGAACCATATCATTGGCAAATAATGACAGTTTAACTTCTTTCTTTCCTATTTTTTATTCCTTTTATATCTTTGTCCTAACTGATTGCTATGGCTGTTTCCAGTTCTATATTGAATAAGAGTGGTGACAGCAAGCATTCTTGTCTCGTTCCTGATCTTCATGTAAAAGGTTTCAGTTTTTGACCATTAAGCATGGTGCTGGCTCTTGGTTTCTCATAAATAGCTTGCATCAGATTGAGAAAAAGTCCATCTATTCCGATTCCCTGTAGGGTTTTGATCATAAATGGGTGTTGGATTTTGTTAAATGCTTTTTCTGCATCTATTGGTATGATCATATGGTTTTTGTCCTTAAGTCTGTTATTACAATGTATTACATTGATTGATTTATGTATGTTGAACCAGCCTTGCATCTCTGGGATAAATGCAACTTGACCAGGGTGTATGATTTTCTTGATAAATCTCTGTATTCTGTTTGCCAGTATTTTATTGAGTATTTTCGCATCAATCTTCATTAGAGAGATTGGCCTATAGTTTTCTTTTTTGGTGGGATCTTTCCCTGCCTTTGGAATCAAGGTAACAGTTGCTTCAAGGAATGATTTCGGGAGTACTGCTTCCCTTTCAATTTCATTAAAAAGATTGAGAAGTACTGTCACTAACTCTTCTTTAAAAGTTTTGTAGAATTCAGCAATGAAGCCACCAGGACAAAGGCTTTTCTTTGTTGGTAGGTTTTTTATTAGATTTTCAATTTCACAGATTAATATCAGGTTGTTTAACATTACTATGTCCTCTTCTTTCAGCTTTGGTAGTTCATATGTGTCTAGGAATCTACCCGTATCTTCTAGATTTTCCATCTCTTTGGAGTACAAATTTTCTAAGCATGTGTTTATTATCCTTTGAACTTCCTCTGGATCTGTGCTGATTTTCCCATTTTCATTCCTTATAGCATGGATTTGAGCCTTTTCCGTCCTTTGTTTGATACGTTTGGCTAAGGGTCTCTTGATTTTATTTATCCTTTCAAAGAACCAACTCCTTGATTCATTGATTCTTTGCACTGTTCTCTTTATCTCCATTGCATTAATTTCTGCTCTGATCCTAATAATTTCCTCCCTAGTATGAGCTCTGGGTTTGTCTTGTTCCTCTTTTTCTAATTGTCTGAGGTTCATTGTTAGATTGATTATTTCAGTTTGCTTTATTTTCTGAGTGTAGGCATTCATGGCTATGAATTTCCCTCGTAGAACTGCTTTCATTGTGTCCCATAAATTCCTGTATGTTGTACTGGGGTTGTCATTTAGTTGTTGAAACTGTTTAATTTGTTCTTTAATTTCTTTTGTGGCCCATTGGTTGGTCAACAGAGTGTTGTTCAATTTCCATGGGTTCGTGAGTATCGTGGAATTTCTTTTGCTATTCAGCTCCAGTTTCAGGGCACTATGGTCTGGTAGTATGCAGGGGATAATTTGATTCCTTTGCATTTACTTAAGCCTGTTCTATGAACTAGAATGTGATCTATTTTGGAGAATGATCCATGAGGAGCTGAGAAGAAGGTTTGCTCTGGCTTTGTAGGGTGAAATATTCTGTAGGCATTTATTAAGTCCATTTGCTCAAAAGTTTGATTTAGCTCAAGTATTTCCTTATTGATTCTTTGTCCAGTTGATCTGTCGATTTGTGGTAATGGAGTACTGACGTTCCTTAGTACTATTTATTCATGCTTATCTGGCTTTTCATGTCCACTAATGTTTGCTGTATGTAATTGGGTGCGTTAGTGTTTGGTGTATAAATATTTATGATTGCTATTTCTTTCTCTTGGTTTGTTCCCTGTATAAGAATATAGTGACCTTCTTTATCTCTTTTAGTCAGTTTGGGTTTGAAATCTATTTTATCTTCAAACAAGATAGCCACTCCTGCTTTTTTGCCATTTCCTATGGTGTGGGGTATTGTTTTCCAACCCTTTATTTTCAGTCTATGCGTTTCCTTCTGAATTAAGTGTGTTTCCTATATGCAGCAGATTGTAGAATCTTGCTTCTTGATCCAATCTGCTAGTTTGCATCTTTTAATTGGCCTATTGAGTCCATTGACATTAATGGTTATGACTGATGTGGACATATTCAGAGCTGCCATGTTTCCCTGTTCTTGTTTCTTTTCTTCTTTGCTTTTCCCTTTTCTATTTAGTTTCTTGTTTGCCCCAGTGAGTTCACTCTCCTAGATCTCGTGGTATGGAATTTTCTGTTTTATTCCAAGATGTTCTTTAGAATGTTTTGAAGTGCAGATTTCATATTTGTGAAGTTTTTCAGGTGTTCTTTATCATGGAAGTATCTTATTTCCTCCTCTATTCTGAAAGATAGTTTTGCAGGGTACAATAGTTTAGGCTGGAGGTTGTTTTCCTGCAGTGCTGAAATACTTCCCTCCAGGTTCTCCTTACATTGAGTGTTTGTGTTGAAAAGTCTGCTGTGGTCCTAATGGGCTTCCCTTTGTAGGTGATTTTCTTCCTTTCTCTCACTGCTTTCAGTATTTCATTTTTGTGTATCTGGAACCTCAATAATTATATGTCTAGGTGTAAATATTTTTATGTCACTGTGTTTTGGAGTCCTATAGGCCTCTTTTATCTGCATGTCCATTTCTTTTCCTATGAAGTTTTGTGCCATTTTCTCTAACAACAGTTTTTTTTATGTCTTTTGCATTGTCTCCTGCTTCCTCAGTGACTCCAATCAGTCTTATGTTATTTTTCTTTGAGTCATCTAGAAGCTGTTGGATTGATTTCTCATGGTCCCTTGCCCTTTTCCATAGAGTATGTCTTTCCTGCTCATTGGTTCCCATGCTGTCCTCTAGGTCTGAGATTCTGTTCTCTGCTTCATTCATCCTACTTTGCAAGCTTTCATTCTCCTTCATCATCACCTGGAGCTCTGCTTGAAGCTGTTTAAAAGGTTCCATTGCTTCTGCTATGTTGGATTCTATCATCTCACTGATCTCTTCTTTATTGATGTCTTTCACTCTGGACAGTATCTCTGTTTTGATCTCAGAAATGAGTTCTGATTTCCATTTTACTGCATCTGCTTTAGTTAGCATCTCAAAGAGTCCTGGTATTAGAGTTTGAGTTTGCTCTATTTCCCTTTTCTCTGAATTTCCCTGTGCTGGTGATCTTTGTGTCTGGTTTTTTGTATATTTTGTCATTTCTACTCTTTTGTTGTTACTAATGCTATTTGTTTGATTCTTTGCCTGATGACAGGGCAATGTTTGTGCAGGTCTCTTTCTTTCTATTATCTGGGGCCCTTTGGTTGTGGCACCTTCCTGGGGTGTCCTCCTTGAATCTGTGATGAACCTTGAGAGTTCTCAGTTCTGACACATCATGGGAGGTCTTTGAACAGAACAATCACATTATCTTTGTTATCATTATACAATCAGTGCCAATATCAGTATTAAAAACAGTGAATAAAATGAAGTTTTGTTAATTTCTATTCTGAAGACTTTGAGCTCATGAGTTACCTCTATGTTCATATGCCAAAATTTAGAATTAATCAGCAATGTGTACACACCATGTAGATTGTAAATGTACCCCCCAGAACCCTTTGAGGATAAAAGGTCACTGGTGAATCAGGAAAGTAGAGAGACAGGAGGAGAGTGAAATAGGGTTTGCAGATTTATGAAGATCACCTAGACTCAAGAACCTCTTACATGCCAGTAATAGAGGATAAAAGAGCATATATAAAATAGTACCAACTGTATGCTTTTAGACCACTTTTAGATTTTGCACACCTTCTTATAATAGTACAGGGGAAGAGATAGGGCAGCCTAAAAGTCTTTTACTTGTGGGTATTGCTTCTGACAGGACAATAGGAGAGGATATGTAGACAGGTGAATAGAGGGATCTAGGAGTAGATGGCAAAACAGAAGTTAGATTCCCTTATTTTTTTTTATCTTGCCTGGTCTCTCAGCACAGCTCTGGGGTAGAGGGACACAGGAAATGGCTTTGGGTCCTCTCGGAGCTGTGTCATCACAACGCAGCTCCTGGGTGGAGTGGGGGCCGGCTGACTGCGGTCCTATGTCCTGGGAATGGTACCCAGGGTCTGTGACCTGAGTCCTCTCAGTGCGGCTCCAGGGTGGAGTGGGGACCGGCCAGCAGGCAGCAATTCTCCTCGCTGGTAATGGCGCCTGGGGTCTGCGACCTGAGTCCTATCGATGTAGCTCTGGGGTGAGGTGGGGACCTGCCAGTGGGCTGCAATCCTCCACGCTGGTAATGGAGCCCCCTTTTCTTCCTTTTAAGGATATTTTGAAACACATTTCTGATACTCCTAAATACCCTCAATCATATTTTCACTCTGCAATTTGAACCATTTCCTAAGATTTCTGATCAATGTGTATTTTCATACTAATTCAAAAGAGCCCTTAGTAATTTCCATTTTTATTAAAAAGCCTTATAGGTGAGAATAACTGCAACTTCCAGCAGAAAATTACAGGTGAAGAATACAGAGCAGAATAAGAAAGAGAATAGAAGGTTAGTCCATAGACTTAAGTGAACAGAGGCCGGGAAGAGGTTCTTGAGCAAAATCATCATGTTAGGTTCTCTAATTTCTAGCCACATCACAGACTGTGTAAATGGCCTACAGCCTCAAGGAAGAAAGTAAATAGTCTCCTCTTCCACACTGCACAGAGGGTTAAGAGATTCTGTTTTTAAAAAGATTATCATGGTTTCAAGATGCACTGTTTTGTTTTTTAATATTTAAACAAACCCAAAGAGGAAGAAGAATGAGAAAGAGGAAGCAAGATGAATGGGGGGGGGGTGCTACAGGATTTCTTTCTCTTTTGCTGTCTGAGTAAACTTTTCATGATTTGTTTTTGTACTCATAAAAAAGTAGAAGGTGATGATATAAAGAAATAGTATCAAGAGCAAAAGAATGAGAAGAGAGACAAATGAGAGAAAAATACCGAGGGAAGGAAAAGAAGAGGAAAATTTTGGCTAATAGGACAAACACACTTGAAATTTCTTGCTATCCTGGATGACAGATGTTTTCAGTGGATACTTTATCTCACACATTAAGTAAGCTTCAAAAAGACCACTGTGTGGACGCAGTCATGATGCTGTTCTTGGCCAGCCCAGGAACTAGCCACTTGGCTTCAGGGTGCTGTGAAGAAAGTCAGACCTACAAAGGACACTCTATGTGCATCACTTTTGGACTACAACATTATCTTTTAAAGCAATTTCAGACCTGGTTGTTTTCATATGCGTTATGGATCATATCTAAGCTGAATTGGTGGATGTGAGAAGGAAATCATTTCTCATATTTATCAGAAAGCATTTCTGATGACCAGAGTTATGGGTTAAGATATTTGATCTTGAGTAGAAATGGAGAGAAACTGAGAATGGGTAACTTGTCCATTGCAAGATTTGCAGCAGTGTACTCAGATAAGTGTGTGAAACATCATCTTAAATAGTCAGGAGAGAGTTCTTCATTTACTAAATACAAAGTCAGACACTATGCTAGAGAAATAGAAACAGATTGCAACCTTACTTTGCAATTTGAAATACAGTACATTCAAAGGGTCTAATGAGGAGGCTGTTGCACTATCCAGGGGAACAATCTGAATGCACTGTACTAAGGAATTACATATATGTTAGAGATGAGGACAGATAAGAGAAATAATGTATGGTACCTCGGTTTACGAACACTTAAGAACGATTTGGATAACAACAGAAGACTTTGGCAAAATGCTTCTGTTTGTGAATTTTGAATTGGGTGACAAACATGAGTGTGACCATCTTTTCCAGAATCATGAAATGAATTCCAAGTACCACTGTTATTGAGAAAATGTTACTGGGTATGGGTAGTAAGGAAGGGGAGACTTCCGTTAAGATATACTCTTTCTCTGAGAGACAGCCAGTAAGATTCTTTCCCATATTGTCAGTTGTCTTTTTGCTCTGCTGGTGGTTTCCTCTGCTATGCAGAAGCTTTTTCATCAAAAGAGATCCTATGTGTTGATTTCTGCTGCTAAATCTTATGCTATAGAAGTTTTATTCATAAAGCCTTTCTCTAAGCCAGTGTCACCAAGAGTTTTACCTAACCTGTTTTGCAGGAGATTTAGTGTTTCTGTTTTTACATTTAAATCTCTAATCCACTTTCATTTTAGTTTTGTACATGGTGACAGAGATAGGCCTAGCTTTAGTCTCTGGCAGGTTAAAGCACAGTTTTTCCAACACCATTTGTTAAAGAGGCTGTCTTTCCTCCAGTGAGAATATTTAGCTCCTTTGTCAAAGATGAGGTGGCATAGTGTATCTGAGGTAAAGAAAAAATGTAATGGTAATTTTTTAAACAAAAAGGGAAACAAAGCTTATGTATTTAGGGGGATGGGAGGTTGTGGAGTGGGTAGGAGAATGGGAAAAAGTGAGAATTAAATTGTGTCATATACTCGTACAAATTCCCAATATTGAATGTGATCATGATGTGTATATACAATGTACCAATAAAGATAACAGTAAACTAAAAAAAAAATGTTCTTTCTGCGCTGGGTTGCAGGATGGGTGTTGACATATTCGCCAAAATGGGGGACCCTTTTGAAAGAACAGATGTAGGCAGGCAAGAATTTGGATGAGTGCTGCTTTGGCTTTTTTTTTTTTTTTTTTTTTTTAAGCTTATAACTGGATTCTTGCTTTCTGCTTGTTTTTATCAATTTGATTTGCTTATTTCATTTGGCCTTTGCAACACTTCTTCTGGCTCTGCTTTTGGCTGTGGTGACTGTATATTTGAAATCTTCTCTGACACACACAGTGGCACTTACCAGACTCTGTCATTGGTAGTCCCTCATATCCACACCCAAGCTTCTGACTGGCTGTGGGGAAGGTGGAGAAGTTTGTCAGTCACTGGCTTCACCTCCCCCAGGGGTGGGGAGAACTTCATTCAGGTACTATTACTTAGTGCTTGTTCAGTTCAGTTCAGAGATCTTTTTACCTTGTGTTCCTTATGAGTGCTGACATCCATTGCGTGATGTTAAAGAGAAGAGCCCTGAAGATATTGTGATATGATGGGGAAGATGTGAACTTTCTTTAATGTTCTTGTGACCCTGAATCATACAAAAATCCTCCAACATGGTTATTTCACTCATGGGTACATATTCTAGAGAAAGTAATAAATATATTTTCCAAGACCCATGAAAAGAAATGTGTCTTATAGACTCCTAAAATTTGAGAAATTGAAATATAATATCTAGTGAAAGTGAAAGGCTTAAATACATTTTTCATACTCATAAAGCAGTGTACCTATAGCAATGAGACCAAAGCACAGAGATGTTCAACAAAGAAAATTCTCATGCCCCTGAAATCTAAGGCTCACATCTTTCCTTCCTCTCCACATTTTAATAATTGGGAATCAAATTTATTCTCTTTTTAAATTTGATTTTCAGTCACAGTGCATTTCAGAGTATTCTTATATAAGAGGGTGGACCATGCCCAGAGTCATCTTCTGTACTATATTTACATTGAGTAATGTTTTCCTAAAGGTCTTTCTCTAGATTATTATTATATACATTTTTTTCATTTTGTTTTTATTACATTGCTTTTGTTTCTGATTATTAATGTACAGTGCATGAGATCTGTATACATTAACTTATAAACCTCACTGTCATTAAATAAAGAAAACCAAGTTATAGATATATACAAAGTAATGCCAGTTATTTTTACTGATACTTATTTCTTTATGAGCACAAAAGAAAAGCCCTGAGAAGCTGGACACTAGCTGTTTTCAACTGGGAGGTGGAGGATTTGTCATTCCTCCCCCAAGGACATCCGCATAATGTCTGGAGAGATTTTGTTTGTCACAGTTGACAAGTAGTTGCCACTAGCATGCAATGGATAGAGAGACCAAGGACTCTACCATAAAACATAGCACAAAGCACAGAGCAGCCCTCTTGTCTTTTCCTAACAAGCAAACAAATACAAAACCATAACAAACAAACAAACAAAAAAAACACCATTCTCAAAATTCCTACAGTACTATCCTGAATAAACTTGGCAACCCACCAAAATTAGTAATTGTGCTTTTCTATGATTAGTCAGAAAGTAAGGTATAGTATTTCAGCTTTACTTTAATGCTGATTTAGTTTTTAGTTACTTTATGTTTGTAGCATTGGAGTTAAATTCATAGTCTTTGCACAAAGCCACATTCCCATCCCTGTTATGTTATGTTATGTTGTTATGTTATGTTATGTTATGTTATGTTATGTTATGTTATGTTATGTTATGTTATGTTACGTTACGTTACGTTACATTATGTTATGTTATATTACTTTGAGACAGGATTTCACTAAACACCAATTTTTCTAGTCTGAGCTCAAACTTACTATCTTTGTGCCTTAGTCTGCCAGAGTGTTAAGATCACTTGTGTCCATGATGTCACCCATATGATGTTTCAGTTTTAAATAACACTCTCCTTATATTCTACAAACAATTAATAAACATAAAGAAGTATTAAAGTCATGCATATATTACAACAAATACAAAGAACAGAAATATAATCTTAAATCAATTAGAAGTTCACTATCTATATATGTTCTCTTATGTATAAATTTATAGACAAATAGAACTATTTTTCTAAAAAGATGCTTCCATTCTACATTAGGTGGAAGATATTTTTTCATCCACATTAAGAACATTTTACCATGTCAGTAATTTAAAAAGAAATAAAGCTGTGATTGTTTATATGATTGTTCCAAAATTGTATTTGAAATTCAAAAATATTTTCAGTAAGAAAATGGTGATATGTTGAATACATTTTCAAGTACAGGCAAATTTTTGAAGAAGCTCATGAAGAGAATAAGCTGTATTAAAAAATATCAACTGCAGACCAGTCTAATAATGACCTCTTAGTCTTTTCAGTACTGAAAAAATTAACAAATTAATAGTGCACATATTTGAAAATAGAAATTTGAGAGCTGGGTGCCAACTTAGACAAGATATTACTTAACAACACTGCTATAACAAGAAGCCTCCTAAAACAGAAGTAATTGCCACTTATGGTGTAATTATTCCATTTTCTCAAGAACATAGTTTGGAGCTCAAGTATGCATATTGGATAGCGATTAACCTTCAGTAGTTATGTAGAGGACACCAAATAGCTTGTTCAAACATCTCCCTTCTTGAAATGCCACTAAAATGAATTAAATTCCAATTTCTATTCATGGGTTAGAGCAAACTGCTTGTTGTGGTGAGAGGAACAGAGACCTTATGAGACATGGGAGGACACTGAAGTTAGAGATGACTGTGGTCATGGAGAGAGGAGGAAGGCAGAAGAGCTTTTCCATGGTTCTTACACACGCCTCCAGGCCCCCTGAAATGCCATGAGGCCACTGGATGATTCTCATCTGTCCTCCTTCTGCCCTGTGTACTTAACTTTACATGTCTTTGGAATTATCAGACGATTCAGTAGGACAATTAGAACTTGTTTTCTCAAGTGCTGTCTATTCAGAAAACATTTTTGTTCCCTTTTAGCAACAAAGTGAAGATGTCATGATTCTGGTGAGATAGTGCGAGCCTATAAAGAGAAACAAGGTTGTCTAGATAGAGCCGAGGAGTCTGGCATTCCTACTGATCAACTATGTAAACAGTGAACAAGTTACCTAACCTCTCTGTACTTAGATTCCTTATTTCCTTGATAGTGATAACAATCATTTTTATTTCTATGATTGCTTAAGGATTAATGAGGCTGTCTTCTCCTGTTTGTGCTGGCTACAATAGAATGTATCACAGGCTGGATAATTTGTAAGCCATAAATATCTATTTCTCACAGTTTTCAGGCCTGGAAGCCCAAGATCAAAGTGTGAGCATGTTCAGTGTCTGGTGAGGAACCAGATGCTTTCAAGATTATGCCTTAAATGCTGCAGCCTCCAGAGGGAAAGAAGGCTGTGTCCTTGCGCAGAGAAAATGGAAAGGCGAAAAAGGGTGAACTCTCTAGGTCCAATCTTATTGAGGTCATTAGTCCATTCACAAAGAATAAGCGGTTGTGACTTAGTGACCTCAAAGCCCTCACCTCCTAATAGTATCACACTGGCCAGAACTGATCTGTGAAGAGGATGCATTTAATCCATGGTAGAGGTGATATACATGTGGTATAATTAACTACAGTGAGTACTTAAATTTAAAAAATTGTTACATTATAAACTGTTGTCATTAATCCCCTTCATAGTACTTTTCTTTGATTGGAAGATACTTATGTCACTGTTCTTATCTCACTTTCTGAAGCAGTTCTGAAACTTCTTTGGAGTTCTTCATGGTTACCTTCAAGTCCTGAATTGATTTAAAACTTTTACTCTGTAAGTGAAGAACACTACATTGTGTCCTCACCCTCCTTACGCACTGTATCTGCATCTTCCATCTCTTTCCCAAAGTCAAAATGACCATGAAAGATAAATGTTTTGGATAGGCTCAGGACACTGAGGCAACCACAACACAACTAAAGGATTTCACAAAAGAGGACTTCCGAAGTCTTCCAAAAGTGGCCAGATTGTGGGGGTTGAGGGGGGAGTATTTTGAGGAAGGTGAATGGCCACAGGCCTTTTAGTGTTAAATGTTTTAAAATGTGTACATTCATATTATTTTTCAGTTGAATTTCTTACATAAAATAGTGTGCTGGGTGCATGCTCCATGCTCTGTGTGTGCTTCTCTGTCCTTTCTCTCCCTTCTCTATGGTTTAAAACATACTCTCCAAATAGGGGATGGTTAGAGGAGGATTTTAGGGCAGTGTAAAGAGAAAACCAGGGCACCAAGGACGCTTTCATGGAGATGTTCTTCCTCCCTATCCTGTGAGCTGCTTTCCAATCTGCTCTGACACAGCCTCTCTTGAGGAACCTGTTTCTGGGTAGCTTTGATCTTGGTCTGACTAAGATGAATAAGTCCAGTCTGTTTTTAATCATTTCTCCCTCCTCCTTTCTTTCCCATTCCTTTTTAAGGCAAATGGCATTTACACACTCATTTGCCGTTAACTCCTTTGGCTGTTTAAGAGTACTTCTTGGATACCTATTCTCGGGAGCAACTTGAGAAAAGTAGGTGAGTAAAATACAGGCTCTACTCTCAGCAATCTCATGCTTTATTAAGACGGTGAGATATTTGAAGATCTATCAGCAAGGAAAGCAACAACAACAACAACAACAACAAAATCACTGACCCCTTTCTCTATATAGCCTTTTCTTCCCTTTTTAAATAGCATCTGCCTCTTCTCACAGCTGCTGGTAAAGTGACAGAACATCAACATTCAACACACACGAGCTGTGGCTTGCATTCAGTTGTCAAATAGCTAGAAGAAATGCCTCTTGGAATTTCGTAAACAAGTAACTCTTTTGCTTTCCCAGTCCCTCAGAATACAGTGGTATTCACCATTGTTGAGTCTCTTCCCTATTTCCTCTATTCAGTGAAAAATATATCAGTGATAAGAAAAAGATAGCGGATTTTGACTTGGATTGTAGGATGTAAATCCAATGAAAGGAAATACTCACTTCTGAAAAGTGTCTGTAAGGTGCTTGTGAAAATTTTCTAATTCTGTTGCAATTTTCACTGTATTTTTGGTTTCCTAACCTATTTTAACTGAAGACTGAGATCTTTTCTAGTTGAACTGGTTGCATAAAAATTCCTTTCTGATTTACCCTGGAAGCTTTATAGTAGAGGCTGTAATTTAAAAACTTGGTAGAAAAAATAGATTCCCAGAGTGGTACGTGGTAGATTCATGAATTTTGTACAAGTTCTACTGTGCTAAGATTCTTAGGCCACAGAGTGAATCCTCTAATACAGCGATACATGGAAAATATCTTAATGTAATTGAGCAGAAGCACAAAAACATAGGCATATGAGTCCTCCAACCCCCATCTCCACACACACATTTTTCCTGGACTCTAGAATTCATTGTTTTCCTAAAGTGGAACAAATCCAAGAATTCCTAGGTTTTATGTCATCTGCTTGCTTGGTATTACTCTAATCTAGAGCTGCAGACCTAACAACAGTGTTTTCAGGTCTCCTTGATACTCATACCATTTAGACACTGATACCAGGAATTCAGTTGGTTAATATTTTTATCCAAACAAGTTCTTTTATTTTACAGTACTGGTGATTGAACCTCCCACCTTTTTATTTTGAGGCAAGGTCTTGCTAAGTCACTAAGTTGCCCAGACTGGCTTCTGTCATGTGACCCTCCTGGTTTAGCTTCCCTGAGTGCTAGAATTATAAACCTGTTCTACCATACCTGGCTCTAAATAGATTCTCTAAGGAACTCAGTTTGTCCCCTGCATTGGACAGTCTTCCTAAAGATAAGAATCTAGAGTCTAAAACAACTAAGAAACTCATACTAGGTACTAGAAATCCAGAGTGAAGCCCTGAATTCATACTTAACTTGGTACAACTTGCAGTTTATAGCCAGCACAACTAATTCATCTCCCCAATATTTACCATGTGTTAGACCCCTCTATCTATTTTCTTTGTCACTGCACCTGTCTGTTTAAGTTTTTATAATTCCCTGATAATGGTACATCTTATGTAATCTGAAATTTTTTCCTTTAAAAAATACTGTCTTGAGTAACTGGCAAACATCTGAGACAAGCGGATTTTGAGATATGACCTCATCCATTCAGTTCTAGTGGAGGATACAGACAAGGAAATAGGAAGCTCTAACAGTGTGGACAAATGGTAATAGAAGGGATGGGTACCAAGAAATGATTTGAAGGAAAAACTGACATGTATTTTGGGTATCAGACTGGAGAAAGTGGTGTGTCACTTGGTGCCATAAAGCTAAACCCAGCAATGGACAAGTGACAGAAAAGTTAAGGGGAGGAACTGTGTGAGTCTTAACAGGACACAGAAATGAATGAAAAAGACTGCACTGCATATACAGTCACTTTAACAAGAGGCTTGCAGAGCTGAGTGGGGAGAGGAGAAGCTGGTCAGGATGCAGATCATACAGGTGAGAAATTTAGTCTCTAACAGCACCAAGGAAGCTTCGAAGACTTTTTGGAGGGTGTGCAGCCTACTAGTGATCTGGTGCACCCTACTTGCAGATTTCTGACAACCAATTGTATCAAGTTACCATGGAACAGTTTGTCAAAATGGACCAAAAAAGCTTTATTCATATCATAGAGACCCATTCTCATTTTCGTACTTGCTATGGGTAGTTCCTCAAAAATAACTCCTTTGCCTGACTACAGGTAACTCTGAATGCCAGTGACCTCACTATTGTCTGTAGTCAGTATGAGGTAAAATTTGAACTATCAAACCATAACAGGTGCTTCTTTGTGGGAAATGCAGCCAGATTGTTCTCCAGATGCTACCCTTGGAGAAAAAACATGGAAGTCTAATTAAAGTGGAGCTTAGGCTGTAACAAGTCTACCAAAGAGCTAGGAACAAAAGCTTCTCACTAATGATCTATGTTCACACCCTCCTATTCAGACTTATTTTTAAATAGTAAAAGAGCAAGTGAACTTGCAAGAATACAATAACTTCTTTAAATGTATAGTGTCCACCAATTAATAAATGTTTCAGAAAACCTGTAAATGCCTATGGATTTTATAAATCTGAAAAGCAAGTCAGTTTTTTCTTCCTCTGTAGAAACAGGGACAAAAATACTAGACTGCATTATTATAGAATTAATATAATGTATCAATAAGGTGTCATGCTCTGCAGAGTAACTGTCATTTTTCTTCACTTTTCTCTTATTGGAACTACAATAGAAGGGTAAAGTTATTAAGATAGAGCTTTTGCAGATTGAAAAGGGCCAAAAAATTTGAAGGAGCAGGGAGGGGGGTAGAGGATGGAAAAGAAAATAAAAAGAATTGGTATATTTTAGGTACATGCAACAACTCCCTTGATAAATATGTTCATTATGTATTACAAACATGCACTTTAAAAATCTCTAACTATAAAACACAAACCAAAAAACATACAACAATCTCTGGTATTTACATTTCAAATCTTATTAATTTATGATATTTACAACCAAAGTTGCCTAGACTGTGTTTTATTTAGTTCTTGTAATCAGTTTGACTCTAGTATTTATTATCTGAAATATATTTAAAGATCTAATTTGAATACTCAGGACTATGATTGTATTATGTTCTCCAAATATGTTGATATTTTCTTATTGTAAAACTGAAATGCTTAGACATCCTGTGCTAGGAGGATAAAAATCAGCTTCCTATATTTCCATACGATCATGTGAGTATATGTGTTGGGCGCTTGATGTGACTGAGGACACTGGACAATGAAATGGACTTATTTGTGCCCTGGGACTTTTGCTGTGTTCCCAAATACACTGTTAGCTATTTTCAAGCTTCAGTGCAATTCTTCTTGGCCAGGGATTCTACTTAAGCATTTTCTTTTTCTCTCTGAAAGCTTTTCTAATATAAGATTTAAGACTGAAGTATAGCAATGGCTTTCGCTGCTCCCTCCCCGCTTTCCAACCATGAGTATCCACACAGGAGATTAAGGAATGAACTGGAAAGCAGCCAAGGTACAGCCTGACCATTCTCGCCTCTCACACTTCTCTGTATTTCCCTCACCTCTGTTCCACTTTCAAGGTAAAACAAGGACGTGAGAAGGGCAGGTGCATAGTGCCTGGATGGCAGTTAGTCAAATGGGAGCTGAACCCGGAGGGCAATGAACTATTGTTATCTGTTCAGTTTTCTTCAGTTAAATCAAACTGCCTTTTAGGATTTCTGTGTTTCTTTTAAGAATGCATAGACATTTAGAAAATATAGTTACTCATATAATCTAATTCTTATTCCAATTCCAAACCCAGATGTCGGGCGATTTAGTATCTAGCTTTTCTACTTCAGCCAATAAAATAAAAGTCAACTTCTCAGAATTCTCAGGATTGTGAGTTGCTTCAGTCTTTTCTTTTTTCTCTTATTGACTGCTCTGTATTCCAAGATAATGTGCTGACTAATTTGTGGTGTAACTAGAGTGCGATGTCCAGTTGTGTAGGCTTTTATGTTGTTCTGAGGTTATGGGTTCACAGATGTGCACAAAGTGAGCTTGAAATCATGGGCTTTTTTTGAAACAGTATTTTATTAATTGTTTATAATAAAATATTTTTCTACACGTGGGTCTGCATGCTCTTTGGTCATCCATTTCTATGTTACTTATTTCATAATATTTTCTACAGAGGGAATAGAAAGGTAGATGGTACAGGTCTTCCTCAAAGATAGTTCAATGATTTATTTTTTTAATTAAATTCTTTATTGGTACAATTTATATACATCTCACAATCACATATAACATTGGAGAATTTGTACCAGTATATGACACAAGTTAATTCTCATTTTTATCCATATCCCTACCCACCCACACCTCCCCACCCTCTTTATACATACTCTTTTATTTTCTTTCTGAATCATATTTATTCCTTCCCCTCATTACATTCCCACACCAAATTTCCTTTGGAAATTTCCCATTCTGTAAAAACTGTCATATTTTCTAGAGCTCATTTGCATCTACAGGTGTTCATATCAAAGAGAAGATCCGGTATTTGCCTATCTGTGATCTATTGATTTCACTTATTACTATATCCTCCAGATGTGTCCATTTGCACATAAATGAATTGATCTTTTCATTCTTTATGGCAGAATAACATTCCATTTTATTAAAAAAAACACACCTTCTTTATCCACTCTCCAGTTGACAGGCATTTGGGTTGTTTCCAAGATTGAGCTATCACAAACTGAGCTTCTATGAACAAGGGTGCACATCTGTCTTTCCAATGTGATTTTTTAAATTCTTTTGGGTATATTCCTAGCAGGGTCAAATGGGACCCCTAGTCCTAGTTTTCTGAGAAATCTCTACACGGATCTCCATAATGGTTGCACAAGTCTGCAATCCCACCAAAGTGGAGAAGGGTTCCTCTCTCTCCATAGCCACGCCAGCATTTATTGTTGGTTGATTTTGTGATAGCGGCCATTCTTTATGGAGTGAGATGAAATCTCAGTGTTGTTTTCATTTGTATCTCTCGAATGACAAGTGATGTTGAACATTTCTTCATATGCTTCTTAGCTTCTTTGACTTCTGCCTCTGAGAAGTGTCTATTCATTTCAGATGCCCATTTTTGAATTGGGTCTTTAAACTTGTGGAGGCTGATCTGTTTGAGTTCTTTATATATTATAGATAATAGCTGTTTGTCTGATAAACAGCTAGTAAAGTTTTTTCCCATGCTGTTGGTTGTCTTTTAGCAGTGCCAGTGACAAAGGAAGTGAAAGACCTCTACTCTGAAAACTATAGGACTCTGAAAAATGAGATAGAAAAGGAGATCAGAAAGTGGAAAGACATCCCTTGTTCCTGGGTAGGAAGAACCAACATCATCAAAATAACTATACTCCCACAATTACTTTACAGACTCAATGCAATTCCAATTGAAATTCCAACAGTATACTTCACAGAGCTAGAGAAAATAATACAAAAATTCATCTGGAAACACAAGAAACTTAGAATAGCAAAAGCAATTCTAAGCAACCATGAGATGGCAGGGGATATTACAATCCCCAATTTAAAACTTTACTATAAAGCCACTGTGATAAAACTACATGGTACTGGCAAAGTAACAGACCCAAGGATGGAATAGATTAGAAGACCCAGAAACAACTCCGGATACACTAAGCCACCTTATCTTTGACAAAGGAGCCAAACATCCTCAATGGAGGAAAGACAGCCTCTTTAACAAACGGTGCTGTAAAAACTGGGCTTTAACCTGCCTAAAGCTAAAGCTAGACCTATCTCTTTCACCATGCACAAAACTAAACTCACAGTGGATATGAGACTTAAACATTAAAACAGAAACAATAAGCCTGCTGGAAAACAGGTTAGGTAAAACTCTTGGAGACATTGGCCTAAGCAGAGACTTTATGAATAATACCTCTATAGTACAAGAATGAGCAGAAAGAATCAATAAATGGGATCTCATCCTACTGAAAAGCTTCTGCACAGCAAAAGGAATCTTGGGCTTTTAACTTCTCTCTGACTTGCTTTTTAGACTCTCTGGAATGAATAACAAAGCAATAGGCCTGGGTTACCTTGTCACTGACTTTCTGTCTTTCCAACAATCCAGAGTGTCCTACTCCCAAAATCTGGGACTTTTAGTCCCTTCAAACCGCTCCCCAAAAATATTGATGTGCAGTTTTACATGTAGCGCATGTCCCATAGATGGTAAAGCACTATGAGCAGAAGAATGAAAGTTTGTTACTTGGAACAAGCGACCTGAATAATGCTGATATATAGGGCTCCAAGCAAATGATTTTTATTCTTACTGTTTCCTAACACTCACTCTTGTGATTTCTCGGCCACCATTTGCTTACGAATACTAGGGCGTGTTTTGGTTTAAAGGTAACCTTAATTTTGTTCCTGGGTACAGAAATCTATTGGAGAGAAAGTGGTAGCCCAGGACTCACGTGTTCTATGTCTGCCATCCCACTCTGCATTCCCTAGTGAAGTACACACTGTGGTTCACATCTGGAAGCTTCACTATAGAAACCTGAAAGAATTTGGTGCTAGTAAATTTTGATGATCCATTCAAAAATAATAGGTTTTTCCCAAGATCCATTGTGCAAACTATGCTCCTTATCTGGCTACATAAGTGAGAAATAATGAACTGCTAAAGCTTTACATAGAAAATGTACTTCATTAGAAATTAAAAATAAGAAAAGAGGCTGATAGTTCAGGGCAGGTTTGATCACTTTATTGCATGGTCTTCAGAACCAAAG
Organism: Thryonomys swinderianus; assembly: GCA_004025085.1. NCBI lineage: Eukaryota > Metazoa > Chordata > Mammalia > Rodentia > Thryonomyidae > Thryonomys > Thryonomys swinderianus. The sequence goes on from PVIC010001081.1 coordinate 43,733, forward strand.
CTCTTTCTTTTTTTCTTTTCTACATTCTTCATTTATTTTATAGTTATCCAGATTGGCTGTGGGCCTTGAACCTTCATCTATGTTACTGATAAAAGAAGAAAGGTGGGAGGAGGGCAAAATAATTTTCTGTGGTGCTCCTCCAACTCCTTTTATTCCCCTGACACCAAGCCGTCAGGGAAATCTGTCTTTTTAGCCGAGCATGTTATAACACAGAGGGAAACCGACACTCTTTGGTAAGGAAGAGTAGAGAGTGGATGCTACACACAGGCAACCTGTAGTTCCGCATTTGCAGCCCTCTTCATTCCCGATACACACAGGAATGCACAACCCCAGCTGTCAACCAAATTGCATTCTGTGAGCACAAACAGGTATTCACCACATTCAGGTGTTTTTCCTAAATAAGTTTACTTAACACATTCAACATCAATTTTTTTTTTTTGAGACAGGGTCTCGTTTCGTAGTTCAGGCTGGCCCTGAGTTCACTATGTAGCCCAGGCAAGCCTCGAACTCAGCAATCCGCCTGTCTCTGCCTCCCGAGTGCTGGGATGACAGGCGTGAGCCACCACACCCGGCACTATGGTATGTGGTATTGATTGCTGGTGGGCGTGAGTCTCCACGCCCAGCATTGTATGTGGTTACTGGGGATCAAACTCAGGACCTTGCATTTGAGAGGCAGGTGCCAGAACCACTGAGCTAACCCTCTGACCCTCAACATAATATTAATTAATGATGAGATACTATGGAAGGATTGTTTCTAAAATGGTTAATATTTAATACATATATATATGAGACAGTTATACATAACCATCAAGAATAACTTCAATATGATTCTGGAGTTACTTGCCATTCCTCAGTCACTAGGGAATTGTATAGAATACTCTAAAAATTTTCTCAGGAAGCTAAGGCTAAAATCCTCTTGGCACTTTCATAAATTTTATTATTAAGTCACTTGTATCTATCAACATATGCATCAGATCTATGTTATATATGCAGGAAATTTATGGAAAATATAGACCACATGATAAAGTTCTCAAAAGGCAAACGTCCACCTGACTCAGAGATATCCCTGCACAAAAGGAATTGCCTCTTCAGAGAAGAAAGAATTCTCTTCTCATGTTGTAAAATTTTGGGAATAAAAGTCTGGTGATATTTATTTCCATGGACTTCGCCTGTGAGTGCAGGCAGCCTAAAAGAATAGAATCCATAGAATATATCTGAGAGAAGGCCCATGGTGTAATGTCCTTGGAGTTGCTGCTATCTCCCTCATATTTTCCTTAAGCAGCTATCAGCTGACTTTTTGTTACTTAGACTAGAAATTTAGATCATACAGCTGGACTTTCATCATTCTTCAATACTCTGATGCCACATTCTTGTTGCTGTGATACCCACTCAATACTCCTGTTAAGATTTAACCCCCACTGTCAGGTATTAAGAGATGGGACCAGGTACAACTTAAGGAAGGGACTAGATTAGAAGGATAGATTTCTTCTTTCATGGATTAATTCAGAATTAGTGGATCAGTGGGTTTTTTTCAAGAGTCTGTTTGCTCTAAAAGCCAATTTTGTTCTGTCCCTCGCATGTACCCTTCTCAGCATGTGAAACTCTAGCTCTCAGGGCTCTCCAGAGAGTCCACACTAGCAAGAAAGCCTTCACCTATGCCGCTCCTTGTTTTTGGATCTTCCAGCCTCCTAAGCAAGAACTAAATAAATCTTTATTTATTATCATTTACTTAGTCAATGATACAGTGGCATTTGGTTCGCAAATGCTTTTGTTTCTGAGCAGTTTGGCTCACAAAAGTGTTTGGCAAAATTTTGTTTTTGTTCGCAAACTCCATATTGGGTGACAAACATAGAAGCACAGCCAGAAATGTGGCCGTCTTTCCCAAAACCATGAAACAAATTAAGTTCATAAACAGAGGTGCCACTGTACCTGGTTATAGCAACAAAAATTGGACTATGGCATGTTTCTGGGAGCAAGGTCTCTGATGGTCAGATTTAGACCAAAGCTGTCCAGCTATTCATACCCAAACCACCCAGATTTCCATGTGAGTAAGACTCCTTTGAGAAAATACCTCAAGTTCCATGACTTCCACAAGGAATGACCATGGGGAATGGGACTTTTCCATGTTCAGACTGAGGTTGGAAATGTGACTCAGACATACAGGACTGGAGCCAGAAGGGAAGAAGTTTCTGTCATTGGAGGGGTTTGGGTAACTCAGACTTGCTGGCATAAAGTGGGGATATTTTCACTCTTCTTTGAGTGATCTGTTCCAACCAAAAGCACAGAACAAAGACATGGAACTGTGTTTGAAAATCTAGGCCCCATTCTCAACATTAATGGTTTTCTTTAACCTTAAATAGAACCACATGTCTGAAAGTGTATGTGGAGGATATGTGTTCTTTGCCTAGGTGTTATATCAAGGAAGCCACAGGTTAGCTTGATTTCCTTGAGGAAACAATAAATTCCAATGTTTTCTCTCATTGATGCTATAGTGGTTTGTGTCTAGGTGCCCCCCCCCCCGAGCGACAGCAGTCATAGGATAGGTCAAGCTTTTTCAGAGGAGGCTGGATCTAGTGTGTGTGATGCTGGGACTAAGAATGTGTGACCACTGTATCCGTTCCCTGATTGGTTTGACACTACCCTAATCTCAGTAGCCTAGATACAGTATAAAAAGGGCAGAAAGACACTGCCAAAGCCTGTTGTTGTTTTGCTACCTTCTGCCCACTGTGCACTGTTTGTCTTCTGTGGTGCTCCCTCTGCCATGTGTTACTCTGCCTTGGATCCAGCCAATTATGCTCTGAAACCTCTAAGAACTGTGAGTTAAATAAGACTTTCCTCCCTTAACTTTGGGCGTCAGGTATTTTGTCTCGGCAGTGAGAAAAGTAACTAAGACCAATGGCATTTTAACTAAAAAGTTGCATTATCTTAGGTTTTGTATTTCATTCCATTTTCTATTTTCCCTTTCCCTCACAGTCAGATGCCAATGAGCATTAAATTGAGCAAAAGCAGATAACAAAAAAGAGAAGGAGAAGCAAATGGCACAAATAATCCCAGATACAACAGACTCTCCCTGAGTAAACAAGAGCCGCTGATTTGCAAAATTACAGTTCATCCTAAAGAGCCTCTTGCTTTCCAAAGCCTGTAAATTCTATAGTAGTTACCTAATCAATAAGCACAGTCACCTGCATTGAGCAGGTTTGTAATCTTCAAGTGGAAAAATGAGAAATAAAGTCAGTGAGGTAATTACTTTAAGAAATGATTACATGTGTGTGGGATTTTATAGCTTACTGTGAACTCTCATGAGTTGTATCAGCCAGCAATGCTGTAAAATGGTTAGAAAAGTGTAATTACTCACATCCAGCAGATGAGCAGAACCACAGATGTTCTACAAGTACTCCAGATGTATACTTGGGGAAAGTCTTAGAGGACGAGTGTCGAGCCAGATCCTCTGTTCAGTCCTTTCATTGCACTGTCTGGGGTGAAGTTCAAGAGGATTTTCTGAATGTTTTTCTCTCTCCCCTCCTTTTCTCTCCCCCTCCCTCTTTTCCCTTCCTTTCCTCTTTGTCTCTGGCTCTCTCCATATCTCTAAGATTTCTCTCTCTTGATCATTTAGTTAACATATACCACTGATGTATTATACAAAAGAAAGCACACACAAATCACTTAGAACTGACAGCCTGTAGACTGAACACTGAAAAAAATTATCATGCATTTTAAGCATTTTGTTGAGTAATTGATGATCGCTAACATAATAAATGCAGTAGCACTGCTCTAAGTACTTTATACACAGTACCTTTTTACATGTCATAGTAATTCATTCAGGAGGTACTAGTATTATCATCATCATGTGAATGAAGTTACTGAGGAATAGCAGAAGTAAGAAACTTTCCCAAGTTTACTTGGCTGTTGTACACGACAAGCTTAAGCTCTTAGCTCTGACAATATATATATGCACACACACATGGCAATAGAAAGCCACACTCTAATTCTTCAGAAAGTTATTTTTTATTTATATACTATATATATATTTCTACATTATCACTGTATAATAAAGTTTAGATATGCTAAACTTTTCGTGACTTTCCCTTGTTAAAATCTAATTAGGTTCTATTTTGTCATTTTGAAATTAGAGAAAAGTAAACATTCTTAAAGCCCATTTTATTCAGCTGTGATTGTTTTAAAATAAATATTAAGTACATTATATTAAGAACAGGAATAGGTAAAACAGAAGAAAATTTAGGAAATTTTTAAAGAAAATTTAATTCATTGATTAAAGCTTGATATATTTGCTTTCAGTAATTATAATTTGCAGGCATACTTTGTGCAGTCCAAACTGTATGTGTATTTTTTGTCCTAGTTGTTCAGGTAATGACATAACCATTCTCATGTTATTTAAAAATTCTGTTAATTTGATGATAACTAAATCCATAAAGGGACAGTAAAGGAAGCAATGAGACAAAAATATATCTTATGACTTGTATCCTTTTTTTGCTCCCTCAACCCACCCTCTGTACCACAGCGAGAGTTCTCTCTCCAATAAGGAAAGCTTAACCATGCTGTCCTTCCTTTCCTTCTATCTCTCAGCAGCTTCATTCCATATATGTCATTGGTCAAGCTCTTTTTTGGGGGGTGGGGGGACAGGGTATCGCTTTGTAGTTCAGGCTGGCCCTGAGCTCATTAGGTAGTGCAGGCTGGCCTCAAACTCATGGCAATCCTCCTGCCTCTGCCTCCCAAATGCTGGGATTACAGGCATGAGCCACCAGTGCCAGCATTGTGGTATGTGGTTTCTGAGGACTGGACTCAGGGCCTTGCACTTGCCAGGCAGATGCCGGAACCACTAAGCTAAATCCCCAGCCCTCATCCAAGCTCTTTTGCAGGGTGCACAAGGCCCAGAGTAATCCAACTGCACATGTTCCTGGAAACTGGTCACATGGAGGAAAATTCTAAGGACTTCCCACAAAGCCATTATCTTGCCTGGGTTTTACTAGCTCTCTTACCAGGAAATTCTCCTTTTTCCTCTCCTCATATTAACCTCTGTTAATTTTTCAAAACTGCACTTGAGAGCTGCTCCTTCCAGGAGCAATTTCTTCCAACTCTTTGCCACACTCAAAGGCAAATCAAGAAAACCTGATCTATATAATCATATGGTCCCCTCGGGACAAGGAAGAGACTTGGGCTTTTTCAGACACTTGAAATAAATCCGCGGGCAAGGCTTCTCTAGGTATTCCATTTGCCTGGCATGTCTAAGCTCCATTTAGAGAGTCTTTTCCACTCATGAGTGATTTTATGGAGTTCTGAAGGAATATTGGATCAAAATTTCCCTGAATCACAAGAAATCATGGGGCTGGACAGCTGGTTACAGTCCCTTGTGCTCATATCCCCTTTGGGCCTGCCAGTTTCCTGGTGTGGAAGCCAGTCTGTGCCTCAGGGAGAGTTTTAGAGTTTTCTTTTGCTCTTTCTGCTGCAACTGCCAGTACTGCTGTACACTGGATTAGTAAGAAATACAAATTCCCTGCAGGGTAATACTGCTTTTATTAGTTTCTATGCCTTAGTATGAACGAAGGGGTTAGAAGAAGGATTCAGAGAAAGAAGGAAATAGAAGAGATTCTGAATTCTGCTGTGAGATGCAGGCAGCAGTCTGAGGGCCATGGGCCTAGGATCTGAACACCTACCTGGATTTCTACTCCACAAGGGGTATCACTACGCTTTTGCCTTTACTGCCAACTGAAGCAGTGAGGCAATGTCCACAGAGTCCTTCCTTGGCTGTCTGGTGGGACCTGTTCCCAAGGTCTCACTGTCTCCGTGTTTGGAGCCCACATAGAGCTTACTTCTGCAGTGTGAACCACTGATTGTTCACACTGCATTTGAAAGCATCCATTTTATAGTTCTAAATGCAGTGTGAATAATCTTTAGTTATCTGGAGGATTTGTTACTGATGAAGGATAAAATGGCTAAGATCCTAAGGGGTACATCTGCCTTTCTTAAGACTGCTTTGTAGGTAATTTAAGGTCACTTATTTAAGAAGCACCTCTGTTTTTTGAATGGCATGGAGTCTAATAATATTTCATACCTTATGCCCTGCTCAAAATCAGAGTAAACTTGTTACAGAGATTCCATCCTGTCTTCATGCAGATCATTATTTCAAGTCCCTTCACTGAACAAAGGCAGCTTTCAGAAATAACTCTCAAAACAAATATTGTTCCATTTATGGAAGGGCCATGGGCCAGAGGACAGGGTTAGAGTTAAGGTTTCTAGGGTGACATTCAGTTTTTTTCTGTATATATAAGCTATAATGATCTGAATCAAATCATTTCATTTCTGAGTTTTCATTTCCTTTTAAATCGGAAAATTAGTTCCTCCGTCTTGTACCCAAGTGCTAACTGAGAGCAGTTGACAGAAGTCCCACCGTGTTGGAGTTATGTAGTTGCCTTTTCTAGCAGCAACTTTCTCTTGGTAAAAGTCCTCCGGGTCTCAGTGTGGCTCAGGTAAAAAAGGCCTTTCATCTATTTCTTCCTTGCTTTCCAGATAATCCATTGCTAAAATTAGCAATGCTTAGTTCAGTAAAATAATATTGTTAGAGCAGGCAGCCATGGAAACGGCGTTGGAGTGGCCTCCCCTTCAGGGAACCACCTTTTACAAGATGTGTTTTATCACTGATTAAATGAAACAACTCACTGCTTTTGAAGCTGAAGTTTGAAATTAGTTAAGAGCACAGGCTAATTTTTGAAAAGAATCATTTTTCCCCTTCCTTCTTCCCATCAAAGAAAGAAAAGCATATCTCAATTTAAGTACCAGGTTTTGCTTTCAAAGAGAGTATGATAAAATCTGTGGAGCCATTCTTGTGCACATAAGCTGTCTTTTCAGTAGTCCAAGTGCATAATACTATTATGGTAGTAATTAGCTTTTCTCCTTTTACCATGTGCTAGTTAACAAAAAGCTTTCCTATGCACTGATACAGAAAGTATTAAGATATGTTGGGAGGGGGTGTTAGACATCAAGATGAGGAAGTTCTTGTTCAGATGAGGAAACTGAGACTCAATCAGGCTTGCCCACTTGAAAACGAGCTAAAGGAGATAAAAATTTAAATCCACTATCTCTCTTTTCCCTCTCTTACCTGTCTCATTGTGCCTGAAGCATCAAACTGAAGTGATAGAGGTTGGAAAACTTTGAAAGTAGAACTGCTTTTCCCCTAGCTACATGTATCCAGCTAAGTCTGGATTTGGTCAGCTCACCTTGGTGTTGGTCACCCTCCTTGTCTCTACCATGATCTCCCCCACTTGAAGAGCAGTCTTTCTCATGCCCCTGGAAAGGAGCCAGTGTTTAAATGTCATGTGATGATCTGTCCAATGATACTGCCTGTAGGACCTTATTTTAGCCCAAATTTTCCACCATTCCAATTCATCTAGTTTCATCCTATCAGGCCTCTTATGAAAAGCTAAAAAGTTAACTCCTACAGTCTTAATGTATTAGAGGCCTCTGCATTTTAACAGTGACCCTGTTACGGTTTATATCAAAATGCTTCCCTACCCAGTGTCATGCTGTCATAGGTGATGTTTTTCCAAGGTGCTAGATCTAAGGTGTATGATTTGGAAATCAAGAATGTGATGCCAGGATTGATTCGTGATTCAATGCTAGGGTTAAAGAGGCCCCACCCTGGATGTGAATGCTACCTACCCTCAGGATGGGTAGATGGGATAGGATATAAGGGACAGAAAGAAGGCTACTGCTGTTGCTTGCTTCTTGCTGCTTATTCGCTATTTCAGTTTTGCTGTGATGCCTCTGTCATGCCACCCTGCCTTGGAGCCAGCCAACTGTGAACTGAAACCTCTACAAATTGTGATCTACAAAAACCTTTCCTCCTTTAAGTTTGGGTGCCAGGTATTTTGCCTTAGCAAGGAGAAAAGTAACTACAAGAGACCCTAATTGTTTTGGCCTGAGTAAATGGGTTCTTAATGCAAATTTGACCAAGGTCAAATGTGTCAAGATTAAAGTCAAATCAATTTAGAAAACAATTTAAGTTTATTGTACACACTAATTATTGAGGAACATGGAGACATCAAACCAAAAGTGGTAGAAGGCCCAACTCTCTGGAGGCACAGTTTGAAAAGTGTAAAGAAAAAGTACTTTAACTTGTCTCTTGATTGACTCTTACATATTAAAATTCTTTTTAGGGTAAGCAGAGCTGTTTAGCTGATTACTTTACATCTGATTGGTTTAATTTTATTGAATTATGCCAACAAGGTGTTTGGGTTGTTGTTTGCAATTAGGCAGCATTTTGGAGAAATCAAGATGCCTTCAGTTTGTACTGGGGATATCTAAACTATAGCATCTATTTCTCTTTTCCTCTAATGGGATCCAGCCCCAGTGTCCTCTGCTGGATGACACATTGGAATTGCAGGATGGTGATTTTAGGAGCATGAGCATAATAAATTATCCCTGTGGAAAATGATTTTTCTTTTGCTGATGGTAGAGCATCCTCTGAAAACTGTAGAATGTATTACTTGTAGGTTTATGGTTATTCTAAACCTTACTAGCATTACAGTTTGCCTGTAGGTTCTTCCCTTTCTCCAGTCGGCTCCCCATCCCCATCCTAAGGGCATCATTCGCTTTCTGAGAGGCTCTGGGGCTAGAGTGGGGTTTCTGATTGCTGCAGCAGCTGAAGTCACACCATGTAGCTGGCTTTTTTCTTGTCTTCTGGCGCATCACCACAGAGCTTCATGGACTCTACAAGCCCATACGCTATAGCTGCTTGGTGACATGACAAAGGGGAAAGCTCACACAGAGTGGTTTCCTTGGCCTCAGACATATCCAGTCTTGTCACATTTTTTGTTTCCTTTTCATGCATGAGGCTGATTTTTCAAAATGGTGGTTACTTTGAAGAACTTTCAATATTGTTATCATTATCAAGGGTTTTTGTAGCTGTTCTTTCCTCCTGTAGGATTGTTTGCATAGTGAAAGCCTCTCTCAAATGAAGTAATATATGCTAAGCTGCAAGAGAAGATGGGTGACAATAATGCCTAGTCATCACTGACAGATTCATTGTGTGAAGCCTATCAGAGAAAACAACCTTGCACAGGACTTGTACTTCTGTGCCAGAAATGGTTTATTCTGGGGCTCTGGCCTTGAGGGCTTCTTCTGCCATCAATGTTCCTTGTGTACCTCCTGCCCTGCACTCTGGGGTCTGGGCTCCCACTGTATCCCATGCTAACCTCTATGGTCTTATCAAACTATTGTATTGTCCTTTCTCTTAATTTTCTCTTTAAGAAAGTAATTATTTACTAGTTCCTATAGCCCCAGTTTTTTCTCTGAAAGCTGTTGAGTAAGTTCAGACTTAAGATAACAAATAGATTTCTTCTCATCAGCTGAAAGCATTTCCCAGGAGCACAGGAGTGGGATTCTTGTCTGCTGAGCACATGGGCCGGGTCCCAGGAGCCTGGTCTGGTGTGAAGTGCATGCCACTTCTCAGTGAAGAATGCACAGGATTTTGTGAACCCCAGTGCACTGTGGTTTTTTTTGTATTTGGTCTAATTCAGGAAATATTATAGTTAAAAGTCTGATTGGATGAATATAGTCTGAGAAGCCCACTCTGCTTATGTTTCCGCTGTTTTTCTCTATTCCTTATAAAGATCACTTTAGGTATCTATAAACAGTCATTGGGGTTAAATAGTTCATAATGAGAATGCATTGGTGCAATGAACTTGCTGAAAACCCTGGCCTCTTCAGTGAAGTATTGTGAAATGAGACAAAACATAGAGAAAACATTGTGAAATGTTTCACACTCCAGATATAATGAGTCCCAAGAAAAAATTATACATGTTTTACAGCTTTTAATATGATATCCCCCTTTTGTATCTGGAAATATATTAGGTTATTATGCTACCATGTATTTGCCATCTTCATAATCAAATATAAATAGATATTAATATATACAGTAATATACAGTCATACATAAAATATATGAATAGTGCTCAAAGTGTGTATATGCAGGCACACATATTTGGTTTTTTATAAACCATATATTAGATAGACATCTGGCCATATTAGTATTTTATGAACACCTGAATTTCTTACATCTGAAATATACACACAACTGAGTTAATTTTTTTTAATTTTATCTTTATTGGTACATTATATATACACATCATGATCACACTCAATTTTGGGAATTTGTACCAGTATATGACACAATTTAATTCTCATTTTTTCCCATTCCCATGCCCACCCCCTAAGACCCCACCACCTAAATACATGTTTTGTTTCTCTTTTTTTTATTACCATCACGTTTTTTCTTTAACCCTCATTTCTCACACTTCCACATTTCCCTTTGAATATTTTCTATTTCACAATATCCATTATCCATCCTAAAACTCATTAACATCTTCAGTTTCTCATACCAGAGAACAGATATGATATTTACACATCTGTGACCCATTTATTTCATTTATGAGTATGTCCTGAGGGTACATCCATTTGAGTATAAATGACTCAAACTTATCATGCTTTAAAGCAAAGTAATACTCCATTTTATAGAAAATCCACATCTTCTTTTTCCAGTCTCCATTTGGTGGGTATTTGGGTTGTTTCCAAGAGTAAGCTATCACAAATTGAGGTGCTATGAAAATGGGTACACATATGTCTTTACAATATGATTCTTTTAATTCTTTTGTGTGTACTCTTAGCAGGGCAATAACAGGGTCAAAAGGGACCTCTAATCCTAGCTTTTTTAGGAATCTCCACACTGACTTCCATCAAGGTTGTACCAGTCTACATTCCTACCAACAGTGGAGAAGGGTTCCTTTTTCTCCACAGCCTCACCAGCATTTGTTGCTGGCTAATTTCGAGATAGCAGCCATTCTTTGTGGAGTGAGATGAAATCTTAGTGTTGTTTTCATCTGCATCATTCAAATGACCAGTGATGTTGAGCATTTATCTATATGCTTCTAGGCAGATTTTACTTCTTCCTCTGAAAAATATCTGTTCACTTCACCAGCTCATTTTTGAACTGGGTCTTTAAATTGGGGGGGGGACTGATTTTTTAAGCTCTTTATATATTCTAGATAGTAGGCCTTTGTCTGAGAGACAGCTGATAAAGATTCTTTCCCAATTTTTTGGTTGTCTTTTCACTCTGCTGGTGGTTGTCTTTGCTGTGCAGAAGCTTTTTAATAAAAAGAGATCCCATTTGTTGATTTCTTCTGCTAGCCCTTGTGCTAAAGAGGTTTTGTTCATAAAATCTTTCCCTAAGCCATTGTCCCCAAGAGTTTTACCTAACCTGTTTTGCAGCAGGTTAAGTGTTTTCGTTTTTACATTTAAGTCTCTAATCCACTTTGATTTTAGTTTTATACACAGTGACAGGGATAGGTCTAGTTTTAGTCTCTGGCAGGTTAAAGTGCAGTTTTTCCAGCAGCATTTGTTAAAGAGACTATCTTTCCTCCAATGAGAACACTTGGCCCGTTGTCAAAGATGAGGTAGTTTAGTGTATCTGGATTTGTTTCTGGATCTTCTAATCTATTCCACTGATCCTCAGATCTGTTAATTTGCCAGTACCATGCAGTTTTTAATCACAGTGGCTTCATAGTAAAGTTTCAAGTTGGAGATCATAATACCCCCCACACTGTGTCCTTGCTGTTTAGAATTGCTTTTGCTATTGTAGGTCTTTTGTGATTCCAGATGAATTTTTGGATAATTTTCTCTAGATCTCTGAAATATACCATTGGGTTTTCAATTGGGATTGCACTGAATCTATATTTGTGGGAGTATAGCTATTTTAATGACATTGGTTCTTCCTGCCCAGGAACAAGAGATGTCTTTCCATTTTCTGATAACTTCTTCTATCTCCTTTTTCAGAGTGCTATAGTTTTCAAAGTAGAGGTCTTTCACCTCCTTGTTAGATGGATTCCTAAATATTCATCTTTTTGTATGCTTTTGTGAAAGGGATTGACTCCCCAATTTCTCTATCAGTGACTCTGTTGTTTGTGTATACAAAGGCTACTGATTTTTGACCATTGACCTTGTATCCAGCTACACTACTAAATTTGGCAATTAAGTCTAGCAGTCTTTTGGTCAAGTGTTTAGGATTCTCTATATAGAGAATGATGTCATTGGCAAATAATGACAGTTTAACTCCTTCCTTACCTATCTTTATTCCTTTTGTTTCTTCGTCTTGCCTAATTGCTGTGGTTGTTTCCAGCACTATATTGAACAGGAGTGGTGACAGTGGACATCCTTGTCTTGTTCCTGATTTTAGTGCAAAAGCTTTCAGGTTTTGCCCATTTAGGATGATGCTGGCTGTTGGTTTCTCATAAATAGCTTTTATTAGTTTGAGATAAAGTCCAGCTATTCCAATTTTCTGTAGGGTTTTGATCATGAATGGCTGTTGAATTTTGTCAAATGCTTTTTCTGCATCTATTGAGATAACCATATGTTTTTTGTCCTTGAGTCTGTTAATATAGTGTATTACATTGATTGATTTATATATGTTAAACCAGCCTTGCATCCCTGGGATAAATCCAACTTGATCAGGGTGTATGATTTTCTTAATAATGCTCTGTATTCTGTTTGCTAATATCTTATTGAGGAGTATTGCATCAATATTAAGGACATTGGCCTGTAGTTTTCTTTTTTGGTTGGATCTTTTTCTGCTTTTGGAATCATGGTAATGGTTGCTTCCAGGAGTGAATTTGGGAGTACTGCTTCCCTTTCAATTTCATTAAAGGGTTTGAGAAGTATTGGCATTAATTTTTCTTTAAAATTTTTGTAGAATTCAGCAGTGAAGCTGTCAGGACCAGTGCTTTTCTTTGTTGGTAGGTTTTTTTTAATTATATATTCAACTTCACAGATTGATATTAGGGCATTTAACATTTCTATATCTTCTTCATTCAACTTTGGAAGTTCATATATGTCTAGGAATCTATTTCTTCTACATTTTCCATTTTACTGGAATACAAATTTTCAAATTATGTGTTTATTATCCTCTGGACTCCCACTATCAGTGGTAATTTCCCCATTTTCATTCATGATAGCATGGATTTGAGCCTTTTCCTTCTTTTGTTTGATGCAGTTGGTTAAGAGTCTGTCAATTTTGTTTATCCTTTCAAAGTGCCAATTCTTAAATTCATTGATTTTTTTGTATCATTCTCTTGGTCTCCATTACATTAGTTTCTGCTCTAATCCTTATAATTTTCTCCCTAGAACGAGCTTTGAGTTTGTCTTGCTCCTCTTTTGTAGTAGCTTCAGGTTCAGAATTAGGTGATTTATTTGAGCTTGCTCTATAAAATGGCTTGTTTTTAAAACTAATTTTATTGATACATTTTAGATGTGTATAATGATCACATTCAGCCTAGGGAATTTGTACCATACATGCTGTATCTTGATTTTTATTTTTTCCTATTCTCCTACTCTGTCTTTAACATTGCTTACCCCTATTTACAAAAGGATTGCTTCCATTTTTCTCCTTAGTGTTTTTAAGAATGAAAGACTTTGTTAGAAAGTGAACAGCTAAATTAACTGTCCTCGATGATTAATTCTTATCTTTTTTAAGACTCTATAAATCATGTGGGATCATATTTAATGTTCTTTTTTTTTCTGAGACAGGGTCTCACTTTGTAGTTCAGGCTGGCCTTCAGCTCACTATGTAGCCCCGGCAAGCCTGGGAACTCAGCTATCCTCCTGCCTCTGCCTTCTGAGTGCTGGAATTCTAGGCATGAGCCACCACGCCTGGCACTGTGGTATGTGGTATTGATGGCTGGTGGGTGTGAGTCACCATGCCCAGCATTGTATGTGCTTAATGGAGATTGAACTCAAGACCTTGCACTTGCAAGGCAGGCGCCGGAACCACTGAGCTAAATCTCCGGCCCCTAATGTTCATTTATTTTTTTTGGCCATGGCAAAGATAGGTAGCAATAATAGTATCCTCTTAAATGTCTTCCTTTGGTGATAGAAATGTCAAGTTCAGTTTCTTTCTTTTTGTTTTGTTTTTTGGGTTTTGGTTTTTTTTCTTTTTGTGTTACCAGGGATTGAACTTGGGTCTTTGTGCTTCCAAGATAGGTGCGGTACCACTTGGGCTAAATCTCTGGGCCGAAATTTCAAGTTCTAACTAAGCACCTTTGTTTTCTAGTTTCCATCTCAAATAGGTGTGGCTGCAGGATTGTGTTCTGACTATTGGATAGTGAAGCATGATATTTGCAACTAATACCCATTATGACTTCCAGCTTCTTTCCCTCTTTTTACTAGCGGAGATGAACAGCTGATAGTGGAAACCTGAGAAATCCTCTCAGAACAAAAATGAACTTGATACACTTTCCTGTCTTCAAGGAACTTGTTTCATTTTCTGAACTGCAGGTCAGATGGGGAGCAGTACCAGGTGCCAGGTTAGGAAGAACCTTGTCGCCCCATTGAAGTGGTTGATAATTCATTCTGTGGGTGGTACAAGTCCATTTAAGCATCTCACTGACGTGAGTAACGTGAGATTTTTACTGGATATGGATCATTCTAGAACACGTGTAGGAGAACTGCAATAGAATATTACAATTAAAAGATCATAAGTCTGAGGCTCAGAGGCCTTTGGTTAGGTGGATAATTCCAAAAGTATGTGCTTAACAAGGGAAGAGCATGTAGAGGCCAGCCCCTGCTGGAAGGCTATCTGATTATCTGATCAGAAATGTGTGTGGGGTTGAGAAGTGAGACACAATGTAACTTTCCTTCACATACCCAGTCAACTCATCTCCACCTGCACTGGGGATTAGAATGCCTTCTCTTTCCGGTCCGCTCCCCTCCTGCTATGTCATGAAATGAGGTGAGAGTCTACACAGGACCCTGTCATGATGGTGGGAGTGGAGTTTGAGGAAGTATGTGGGAGGCAAAGGGTAAATTCCTGGGGGGCAGCTGTCAGCTGAGTATAATTAGGAAATTTGGAACTGACATTTGGGTAGAGCGAAGCTAAGTAGATTGAGCAAAAGCTAAGGAGAGTAACAAAGGTAAGGCCAGAGTAGAGGGGAAACTGCATGACCTCTGCAGTGAGCTAGAGGTGTATGCAACTGAGAGTCGGGACATTTTTGTACACTTGTTTGAAATATGCTCTGGTGCACAGAGGTTCAAGCTGCCAAGGAACAGACACTTGTGTTAAACACAGCCTCCTCCCCACAGACCTCTTCTGCCAGACCATTCCCCCTTGGTTTCCTTCTCACCTTGACAGGCACCTCTGTCCTAGTTCTGTCCAAAGCTGACATGCATGCATATCCAGTCATTTCTTTCTTTTGTTATGTTTGATTTCTACAGACCTCTGAGGATTCTCCTGATCTCTCTGCCTGTCAGCTCAGCTTATATTAGAATCGGTGAGAGAGAGGCTGAGAGAGACAGAGAAATTATGGAATAAGGTGGATTGGATTTACTGTCACAACACAGTTCATCACTCTGGGAGGCTGAAGCAGGAGGATCTCAAGCTGGAACCCAGCCTGGGCCATATAGTAGTGTCTTGCTGAAACCCTATCTTACAATGAAATATGAAAAGGGCTGGAAATACAGTTCATTGTGAAGACTCTGAGTTCAATCCTAAGTACTACAAAAAAAAAAGAATAGAAAAAAAATAGCCATATATCAACATCTGCAGGATTTGAAGGTTCATAGTGAACAATAGAGTGCAGCTGTGATCAGACATCTGTTGGGCCTACAGGAGCGTTTCTCTCAAACTTCTAGCTAACTCGGGAGTAAACACATGTGGGTTGAAGATATTGACCTAATATTTGAAAATCTTGACAGATTTGGATCCACTACACCAAAAAGCAAGTAGTGCTTACCTGGATATTTGTTAGAGCTTGACAGAGCCACATTCGTTTTTCAACAGTAAATTTTATTTTTCACTAAATGTAGGACTGAGCCCTACATACAGGTGTTTTCAGGACAAATCAGTAAGTAAACAGATTTTTCTTCTCATCTGCAATCTGAATAAACACTTAGGACATAGAGATTCTTTCTCCCACCCACCAGGTGCCATATAACTTGCATTCCATGCCACCAATAGGTAACTCTAGGCAAAGGACAGCCTTTTTATCTCCTGTTTACTAGCAGTACTCAGCCTATTTGCAACAGAATACACTTATAAAGTTCATTTTTCAAAGATGGCTGTCCCAGCATACATGCTCCACTTACAGTATGATGCTCACATTCCTCTTTGCCAAGTGGGATCTTGTTCCTTCCTTTCAAATCCAAATGGGGTTCTGACAAAAACAAAATGACATTACACAACTCCTGAGACCAAGTTCTAAAATGGCAGTGCAGCTGTCACCTGGCTCTTTTGTTGACGCCACTGTGTGTTAAGGAAGCATAAGCCACATGGAGAAGCTGCGGGTAGTGTCACCCCTGGCAGCTCACATGGAGAAGCTGAGGTCACATCCACATGCAGACATGAATTAGCCTCCCTCCCACCATGGAACTGCTCCAATTGTCAGTGAAGCAGACTTGCCCTCCCAAACCCAGCCCAAACTGCAGGTCTGTGAGCCAAGTAACTGACAGTTGGTGTTTGGAAGCTTTGGGTGTTTTGATGCTACAGTAGATAATCCAGAACACCTCTTATGTCCTGTTTTGTACTAATTAACAGTCACATAATCTCTCCCCAATGAGACTCCAGGCTGCATAGAAAATGGAATGTAGTTTAAAACTCCAGAGTTTTCTTACCCTACACTACATTTTAGTCAAACGAAGTTCCTTGCTGGTCTCATACATGAGCTTAGGTTTTCAGTCTTCATACATTTGATAGTCCTACTTCTTTGTTGCTCACAGCCTCATTCTCATGTGTGCTCACTCAAGACTTACTCTTCTGAAGAGTGAGCCAAGTTGTGTGAGGAATTTCTGGGTCTCTGCAGGCAGAAGAGTTATCTCCCTCCCTTGACTTCCTGTACCAATATCGTCTTCCACCTTATCTCAGAGTTACTTGTTTGTCAGTGTGTCTGTGACTCTAGATTGTCTTGTTGGTTTACATCCACTCATGTGAAAAGTATTTATGGAATGTTCACCATTGCCAACCAGTGTGCTAGGCACAGCATACAAACAGCAAAGGCAGATGTGCTTCTTTCCCTGGAAGATCTACGGTTCAGTGAAGGAAACACAATAAATAAGCAAATCTTTGACTATTATTCCTTTTTAGGAATTGTAACAGTATCTGTCAACCCATGCCCTACTGTGATATCCTATATACTTTGTAGAGGAAACACAGGATCTGTAAAGGCCTGGATTTGACTCCCATGGGCCCCAAGTACCACCTGTGAACAAGGAGCCAGGGCTACAGCACTGTGCTTTACTTCCTGCACTGATCAAATTGAAGTCATAATATCTGCTTCATGATACTGTATTATCATTAGCGAGAGCTCACATAAATACCACTTTTGCAGTAATAGGCATCCAATTAAGGTATATGACCCTTTTCTGTCACTTCTATGGAGCTCCACCCTTGGCTTGGACTCATCTAGTGGACTTACCAACTGAGGTCTGATAATTGTATCCTACTCTCCTTCTCTAGTGTGTAGAACTACATTTCTGCAAACAACTTTTCATCGTGGTATCACTTGCATGGGAAAGGAAGGAAGGCCTCACTCTTCCTCACATTCTTGATACCTACTCACTGTACAAAATTCAGCCAAAGGAGACCTTCCACAGAGTGCCCTTAACTCAGCACAATCCACATCAGATGTTACAATGTCACATCACACTATCCTTTTCGTTCACAACATTTGCTACAAGTGGCTGTTTAAAAAATGTCACTTCTATTTGATAGTAAGTTTAATGAAGGCAGGGGCCCAGTCTGTACTGTTGGAATGTGCACCAGCATCCAGTGTCTGCCAGTAATTTAATAACCCTTTAGAGAATTGAATTTGGTAGCACTTTGTAATGGTAGCTGGAATCCAGTGTGAAGAGTAAACTCAAGGTATACCAAGGCAATAATTTTCTTTATTTAATAACCATTATTAGCACTACTTCCAAAGATTATTTTCTTTGAACATTTTTATGATCATCCTTCTAAAGATTCTGAGGTCAAAGGGTAGTGGTGGTGGAGTCATCCTTAGCAGACACAAAGATGATCATTTTGTCAGCTAATAGTTTTTCTGGATTTCCTATGGTGGCCTATTGAAGGTGTAACAAATGAACTGCTTACATGAATTTTTTAATGTCATGGTCAAACCAGCAACCCACCTCCAGCTGAGTCTGTAAAAGCTAATCCAAAAAGGAAACCAGCAATTTGAGAGAGTTATAGCTGACCTAACTATCTTCTCTGAGAGTCATGCTGTGGTGCAATAAGCCTTCTATGGATGTCAACCTCAAAGACTTTTGAAGATGAATTCAGAATTTTAATTCAAAATACAGGCAACAGCTGCCCCTCCCTACCATCAATAGGCCCATTGTTCAAACACTTTCTAAATACAACCTTGTTGATGCTCTATCATAGCCAAAGGGTTGCAGTAACATACCTTCTTTTCTCAAAATATGAAGCTATATATGCCAAAGCTAAATTGAAAAGTAGAAATTAGAATACTTTTTGCAAATATTAGCATTAGTTAATTTTGAACCAGCATGGAGTCCAAATTCCCATAGAGTAAAACTAAATAAACATTATACTTGTGTTGCCAAAGTTTAGGAAATAGCTTCAGATCTGTTTCTCAGCTCAGACCAGGGCCTTTACCATGTAAGCTTTACTAAGTAAGCTTGCATTTAGTCAGAATCAACACATTTACTACCCAAAGATCCTTATGGCCAGCAATATTTATTAGAAGATTAGATCATAATTTTAATGCAGGTGAATCTCACATTTCTTTTATATTTAAAAAAATTGGAAGTAATTCTCCTAACAGAAAGGGCTGCTAAACTGAGAGAAGTAAAAGAAAAGAAAAGTACTGGTACCCTCTAATAGGCTGACTTTTACATACCTGAGAAATATTTTACAGAAATTGAATAAACTCTATTCCCTTTTTGTCATCTCTGGCATTTTTCATGTGCAAGATCCTGGAAAAACTCATTCAGCTCTGCTTCCTTTTTGTTCCAGACATATAACTGCTATTAACATGAAAAAAGGAGGAAAAGCAAGACTAATGCATCTCATTTTCTCATAAAATTTTTCCTCAGAGAAAAAAAGCTTTCTCTTCATTTTATGTGCAGAAATACTCTTCAAAGTTCTATGAAGTTCCCTTGTCCAATGAGATCTGAATACTACACCCACTGGAAAAAGCACGTCTTAGCTGTTAGGTTTTATTCTGCAAATGAATGCTATTTTGGTTCCAATCATCCTTGTTTAATAAAATATTTCATAATATTGGTATTGGAACCACAGATAATAAATTTTGATTTATTAAACATTTAATGAGACACTGCATTAAACACTGTAAGAATAGACATTCTATTGAACAAAGGACCTACAATTCCAACCAAAATGAGGGAGTACCCTGCCAAATAAAAAATATTGACAATACAAAAGAAACAGTGGCTTCAAGATACTGGACCTCTTTGTGTGTCCTTGTACATAAACAACCTATTGCTAGGGAAATAACCTCCTTAAAAAATGAGAGAGATAGCTGTGGCCAGTGTTTACACAGGGCTGGAAGTACTGGGAGTACCCAAATGCCTATTACCATTGCCAGACTGGAAGACCTTACACCTCACAGGCACTGTGGAAGATTTCAAGACCTGGCTCAGGAGTTGGAAACAATTAGCCCTCTTGAGCCCTTCTTTGGACCTTCCTGATGAATCTCAAAAACAAGCTCTAAAAGGATCAAATTATGTTCAGATTTAAGTGCATTAAAAAACAAAACATTTACAGAAATACAGAAAACTCAGTATTCAAGGGGTAAAATTCACAGTAGTTAGTATTTCATAAAAAGTTGCCATAGATCTTCTCTTTGATATGAGCACCTATAGATGCAAATGAGCTCTAGAAAGTATGACAGTTTTTTTTTTTGAGACAGGGTCTCGCTTTGTAGTTCAGGCTGGCCCTGAGCTCACCATGTAGCCTAGGCAAGCCTCAAACTCAGCAATCCTCCTGTCTCTGCCTCCCAAGTGCTGGGATTACAGGCGTGAGCCACCACGCCCAGCACTGTGGTATGTGGTATTGATTGCTGGTGGGCGTGAGTCTCCACGCCCAGCATTGTATGTGGTTACCGGGGATCGAACCCAGGACCTTGCGCTTGTGAGGCAGGCACCGGAACCACTGAGCTAACCCTCCGGCCCATGATAGATTTTTTTTAATTGAATTCTTTATTTGTACAATTTACACACATCTCACAATCACATGTAACATTGGGAAATTTGTACCAATATATGACACAAGTCAATTCTCATTTTTACCCATATTCCTACCCACCCACACCTCCCCACCCCCTATATACATGCTCTTTTATTTTCTTTCAGAATCATATTTATTCCTTCCCCTCGTTACATCCCCACACCAAATTTCCCTTGGAAATTTCCCATTCTACAAAGACCATCATACTTCCTAGAGCTCATTTGCATCTACAGGTGCTCATATCAATTAGAAGATCTGGTATTTTCCTATCTGTGATCTATTGATTTCACTCATTAGCGAGTCCTCCAGGTGTATCCATTTGCACATAAATGAATCAATCTTGTCATTCTTTATGGCAGACTAGTACTCCATTTTATTAAAAAACCACATATTCTTTATCCACTCTCCAGTTGGTGGGCATTTGGGTTGTTTCCAAGACTGAGCTATCACAAACTGAGCTGCTATGAACAAGAATGTACATCTGTCTTTCCAATTTGACAGTTTTTGTAGAATGGGAAATTTCCAAAGGAAATTTGGTGTGGGAATGTAATGAGGGGAAGGAATAAATATGATTCTGAAAGAAAATAAAAGAGCATGTATATAGGGGGTGGGGAGGTGTGGGTGGGTAGGGATATGGGTAAAAATGAGAAATGACTTGTGTCATATACTGGTACAAATTCTCCAGTGTTGTGTGTGATTGTGAGATGTATATACATTGTACCAATAAAGAATTCAATTTTTAAAAAGTTGCCATAGACACAAAGAAGCAGGAAAGTAAGTACTGATACAATAATTTGAAATAACAATGACAAAAATATCTAATTATTGTAGCACATGAGCTCTTAAGTAAATAAAAAGAAAGTTATTATAAAATCTAGTCAAACTTTAGTAGATGAAAATTACACCACAGGAGACAAATACATTAGATAGGATCAGTTGCAGATTAGATACTGCCAAAGGATAAAATTCAGTGAGCATGAACACATAGCAACAGAAACTGTGTGATACAGTTTGGATGAGCTTTGTCCTCTGATGCTCCATGTGTTGAAAGCTTAATTTTCCATGTGGTCATGCTGGGAGAGGTGGAACCTTGAAAGACGGAGCCTGGTGGGAGGCAATTGAGTCCTCAGATGGAATTAATGTACTGCTCACGGGACCCTGGTTGGTTCTCAAGAAAGGGTTGTTATAGAGAACAGTACTGGTCCCACCCTGCTCTGACTTCCTGTCTAGCCATGTGATCTCTCCCTCTCCCAGATTCCACACACCTCATGGCACCATTCTCCAGGATGTGACACAGCCTGGGGGGACTGCAGGGAGCACCACCTGGAGCCTGAGGGTATTGCCCAGTCTTGAAATTTGAACCTGAAAAGTGTAAGGTCCACAAATTGGTTTTCTTTATGAAGTACCCAGTATCATGTGTTTTGTAATAGAAATGTAATACTATCCATATAAAACTCAGAGAAATGTTTTCTTTAAAAAAAGTAGCCAAACGTGTTGAACTGTAGAGCAATGCCAAGTGGTCTAATGTATAAGTAAACTCTCAAAGAAAAGGAAAAAGTGGGATATATAAAACAATTTTGAATGCATAATAGCTCAATTTTTTCCCAAACATTTGAAAATTGTAAATGCATAGATTCAAATGCTTGATAACATCTAAGCACAGAAAACATTAAAAATCCTCCACAAAGCATATAACCAAATGACTAAAAAGCTAAAAATAAAGAAAAACAATGTTAAAAGCAACCAAAAGAAAACTACATGTAAGAGAGCAAAAATTAAGATAAGACATTTTCCATGTGAAATTATGTAAACAGTGAAACTGAATTGTTTTTAAATGCTGAGAGAACCAAAAAATCAGCTGAAAAATTGAAAGACTTAAAAAATTCTATAACCAGCAAAAATATCTCGCAGATATAAAAGGGGAATGAATACCTTTTCTGACACAGGAAAGAGAAAATAATTTAACACTGATATACTTGTACTATAAGAAATGTAAAATGAAGTGTTTCAGTATTGGGGATTTAGCCCAGTGGTTCTGGCATCTACCTCACAAGTGCAAGGTCTCAAGTTCGATCCCCAGTACCACACACCACAATGCCAGGTGTGATGGCTCATGCCTGTAATCCTAGCACTTGGGAGACAGAGGCAGGAGGATTGCTGTAAGTTTGAGGCTTGCCATGGCTACATAGTGAGCTCAAGACTCATCTGAACTATAAAGTGAGACGCAGTCTTAGAAAAAAGAAGTGTTTCAGACAGAAAGGAAAAGATACCAAACAGAAATGTAAATCCATGTAAAGACACAAAGACTACTATATGTAATAACTAGGGTAAATATACATTTTTCATTTTGCTTGTATCTGTTTAAAAGATAATTTTTAAAAACAATAACAATAGACATAAGTGGGATTTACAACATGTATAAAAGTTAAATGTCACATCAATTATCCGTGAGATAGGAGGGAATAATTAGAAATATAACTACCACAAAGCTTTTGTAGTATGAAAAATACATTATCATTTGAAAATAGATTGATAAGTTAAAGTTGATAATATACCAGCCTAAAAGCTGACATACAGAAGCAAATTAAAATAAATAGAAAATATAAATGTTTATAGGAAATCAGTGAAGTACAACCTCATATATAAGCAGTAGAAAAAATATAAACTCTCATATATAAGCAGTAGAAAAAAACCATAATGATCAAGTGAATTCTATTCCAGGAAAGCAAGGCTAGTTTAATATTCCAAAGACAGTGCTGACTCTATAAACAAAACAAAATGAGGCTCCAGTTTTTCATCTCTCCTATTGCATGGTCCAGAAACTGCCTCAACACATATCCAGGCAATAAGACTCATTTATTTTTTTCTCTTGTATATGGCCTGCTTAGTCATTGTCTAAAAACTATTGTTCTATAGTTGTTTATCTCGGTTATCTATATTTACTTTGGTGATTTATATTTTTAAAAAATCATTGTCCAGTCTAATATCATTTATAGACCTATATCCAGAAAGTCATGTCTTTTGAATGTAAATAATGCAAGAGAATTATTTAAATATAAGGGCTTTTTATTGCCATTGTGTTCTTTATTTTCTGGCTGTTTTGTAGATCTGTGGCTCCTTCCTTCCTTTCTTCTTTTGTGATCAATTTTCCCCATTGGTATGCTTTGATTCTTTACTTTTTAATATATTTTCTGTAGTTTTTTTACTTTATGGTTACTATGTACAAACATGTCTTGACAAAGATATCTTGTAGTTATGGTAAACTATTTTCAGTCGATAACAACTTCATTTTGATTGCAAAAGAGAAACTAAACTTTCATTCCAGCTCTTCCCAAAGTTTAAATTTTTCTTGTTGCAATTTATGTGTTTTCATTCTGTATACTTCCTAAAACTTATTGTAACTTATTTTATCATTCATACTAAATATATATAACTTACATACTATCATTACAAGTTACAAAGTTTTCTGAATTTGTGTTTTACTTATATTACCAGTGAGTGTCACACTTACATATTTTTTGTGTTAATAATTAGCATCCCTTTCTTTAAGCTTCTAGAACTACTTTTTTGCCTGCCTTTATGCAGTGCTGGAGATAGGACCCAGAGCATCATATTAGTCAGTAAGTGTTCTACAGAGAACTTTATTATCAGGCCCACTTTACCATTTATTATAAAGTAAGTATGACTATCATATTTTTTTGCCTGGAATGACTTTATGTCTATTTCATTTCTGAAAGATGGCTTTGTCAAATACAAATATATTTTCCTTGTTTGGCAATTTATTTTTACCTTATCAATTTGAATATGTCATCCCATTCCTTCCTAGCCTTCTCAGGAATCTGTTACTAGCATTCTTTAGACTCCTTTATATAGCAGTTGCTTCTTTTCTTCAGGCTAGTTTTAGAATCATTTCTTTTTTCTTGATTTTAATGGTATGATTAAAGATTTTCTTAATATAGTCATATTTGCATTAGATCGGATTAAATTCTGTAACTTTGACCTCCCTATACTTGAATATTTATGTTTAAATATATATATAAAACTATGTATATATAAGTATATATGCATATACATATACAAATGTATACATGTAAATACCGATAAACTTTATACCCTTTTGTCTATTTGTTCCTGTAACAAACATTTTCTCTTTTGATACTATTCCATAAATCCTGTATAATTTGCTTACTTCTTTCCATTAATTTTATTTTTTATTAATCTGACAGTATATTTTCCAATAACCTGCTTTCAGACTTAAAGTGATGCCTTCTGCTTGATCAGTTCTATTGATGCTATTGATTCTATTACATTTTCACCATATTCATTATATTTTGTCAGCACCAGAATTTCTGCTTGCTTTTCTTTTTAAAATTTTAATCTCCCTGTTAAACTTCATATTTTGTTTATTGTTTTCTTCATTTCATTCTATGTTTATCTCTATTTTCTTGATATTCTCCAGAACAGCTACCAAGTGATTGATTTAAGTTATTTAGCAGTATTTATATCTCCATTTCTTTAGAGTTTCCTACTGAGAGGCGTGTGTGTGTGTGTGTGTGTGTGTGTGTGTGTGTGTGTGTGTGGCATTGTACTTCCTCTTTTTTGGGGGGGAGTTCTTTTTTTATGTTGATTTTTGTACATTTGAAGTAGTGAGGACTAATTCTAGTCTTTGCAGATTAGCTTTGTCTAGGAAAATCCTTTCACAATCAGCCCATCCAGAGATTTTGGGCTGTCAGGAATAACTTGAGAGCTTGATTCCTTGGGTAGCTTGCTCCAAGTGGTTGGTCCTGAAGCCTGAATCTACTAAGATAGACCTAATAATTGGGTCTTCAGAATTTGTCTTAATGCTTGGGTCTATAAGAGTGTGTGAATTATATATCTGTGGAAGTGAGCCTGAAGTTGGGACTGCAGACCTAGACCTGTCCTAAGGTAGCCTAACGCCTAAATCAGCAGGAATGGATCTAGTAGATTTCCAGTAGCCTGAGTCTTCAGTGGTTGTCTTAGAACCTCAGTTTCCTAAAGACTAAATCAATAGGAATGGGTCCAGTGTGTTTCTTGTAGCTTGTCTTCAGTGGTTGTCTTGAAACCTCAGTTTATAGATTGTTTTGTTTGTTTGTTTGTTTTTGTTTTTGTTTTTTTTGAGACAGGGTCTCACTTTGAAGTTCAGGCTGGCCCTCAGCTCACTATGGAGCCCAGGCAAGCCTTGAACTCAGCAATCCTCCTGCCTCTGCCTCCTGAGTGCTGGGATCACAGGCGTGAACCACCACGCCCGGCACTGTGGTATGTGGTATTGATGGCAGGTAGGCGTGAGTCTCCACGCCCAGCATTGTATGTGGTTACCGGGATCGAACTCAGGGCCTTGCACTTGCGAGGCAGGCGCTGGAACCACTGAGCTAAATGTCCGGCTCAGTTTATAGATTCTTGTCTGACCTGGTGTACTGGGTGTATGGGGACTGGCCTAGACCTTGGGGGCATGTAGCTGGTGTTGGGTAACAGTGAAACTTGTATCCATGCAGGCTAGTCTGAAGCCTAGGACCATGGATGTTGATCTGGTGCAAGGAGCATTGGCGCAAGACCTGGAGCCTCGGGCCATAGGGCCTGGACAGAAACTTGGATCTCTTTGTGTCATCCTGAAAGCTAGGTATACAGATGCTATTCTAAAAGATAGAATCTTGAAGCTAAAATATCCTCTGAGGCCTCAGCCATGCAGACTGGATTCTGGAAACAGGTACAGACTTGAGCAGAGAGTGATTAATCTTCCACTGGGGTGGGGCAGGCCTAGATGCTGAATCCACTGAAGCATGGGCAATAGATATCAGCCTGGTGGTTGTGATTATAGAGGTTAGTCTAGCACTGAGCAGACCTGGAATCTGGTACCATAGGAGCTGGCTTACCACTGACAGAATTTATATCATATGTCCAGAAGGACTAGCCTAGAGGCTGGGACTATGGGTATCCAGGTGATGAATAAAGGTGCAAGGACCAGCCTGGAGCAGGCCTGAATTCTTGTTCCCTAAGTACTATTAGATACTGGAGACACGCTAAAGTCTGGAACCACTAGGCCAGCCTAGTCTTGAGGCAGGCCTGGGGCCTGATTCTGTGGGCCCAGTCTTGGGGTCAGGTTTAAAGATCCAGTGCTGGGCCAGAGATTTAGCTCAGGGTTCCAGTGCCTGCCTAGCAAGAACAAGGTCCCTGGTTCGATACCTGGTGACCACATACAACAATACCAGGCGTGGTGACTAATGGCCACCAGCAATCAGCACCACATGCCAGGAGTGGTGGTTCACACTGTAATCCCAGCACTCGGGAGGCAGAGCCAGGAGGATTGCTGAGTTCAAGGCTTGCCTGGGACACATAGTGAGCTCAGGGCCAGCCTGAACTACAAGCAAGACCTTGTCTCAAAAAAAAAAAAAAAAGAAAAAAGAAAAGAACAAAAGACCTAGTCCAAAGTGAAACTTTGGGTGGTAAGATCTTGCCTGGCAACAGGAAGGACTTGGAGATACTGACTTGAAGTTAAGGCCACTGAGGGCTTCCCACTGTTGGTTTGGCTGAGATATGCCCAGTTTTGATACCCAAGGCAAAGTTTGGTGCTCATTTCCCTTTCCTTCCAAGTGGAGGGTATCCTTCTCCAAACTGTTGCTTGGGGTTGGGGGAAGGATGATGGGGATGGTGTAAAAATATTTTTAACCTTCCTTTATATGTTCTTGTTTTTTGTGCTGTAATTTGTCATCTGATTTTCTTAGTTTCCGTGAAGGTGTTTTCTGCATAGAAACTTGTTTGAATGGATGTTTCTTTGGAGGTAGGAATATGAGACTTATTCTTCCATCTTGCTGACATCCATCCATACATGTTTTTATCTTAATTATCAGTCACATTTTCCTGGCTCTTGAATGTTTACCAATTTTCATGCATATAAAATACTATTGAAAAAAATCATGTAAACCGCATATAAGTTTTTCTTCTAGTAGGTTTACTTCTTCCTGTGGTGGAATCTGATAGCCTTATTTTAATTATGAGGTGAGCCAGAAAAAAGTGGACTAATGTTTTAGTACAATTGAAGCTACTGGTGATGATGATGCACGGCTATTTGGGCATGGCCGTTTGAGAATCAACAAGTGTTCTAAGGAATTTTAATAGAAAAGTGAAGTTATATTTAGTAAATTTCATACCACAAATCAAAATTAATACCTCTGCATTAAAGCTAAAACTTTAAACCTTCTAGAAGATATCTCAAAAATTTCTTAGAGAAAATACAGAAAGCAATAATCATGAAAGTAAAAAGATTAATTTCATGTTACTAAATTTTAAAACTTCTGCTCATGAGGAAAACCATTTTAAAATGTAAAACAGATATACCAGATTGAAAGGAAAAGTATATGCATATGGATTTGTACTTGTAGTGTGTAAGTAATTTCTATGTGTTAAACATGAACAGTGAACAAGGATATGTCAAAGTTTGAAAAGATGCATCAGTAAAGCATTAGATACACCGATCGAAAATATATAATTGAAAGGTATTTAATATCATTAGTTCCAGAGACTCAAAACTACATCGAGCATTTGTATCAATTGCAGATTATCTTTTGAAGGTGTGTAATATATAAAAATTAATTTAGAAATTCTTTAGCAATTTTTATGTTAAATTTTTTCTTTCTTGATGATCCTGACATTTCACTACTAGATGATCAAAAGAAATAAAGATACCTGCAAAAGTATAGGTAGAAATAATATCATAGGAAATTTTTATAATCAACAACATAACACAATGTCCATGGATAGAATATATATGAAATTTTAATATGTTCATAATGGAAATAGTACTTTGTGATAAAAATACTCAGTCCTGCTACACACAATACTTCAGCCAATTTGATAACACTGGTTTATTTGAAAGAATTCTGATACAAAATATTATATTATTAGATTCCATTTATTGAGTCCAAAGACATGCAAAACTGGTTAATGGTTATACTAATCAGAATTTGGATATGATGTTGAATGGTGTATGGGAGTTAGCCATAGAAGAGAAGGAAGATTTCTGGGAATTATAAAATTGTTCTACATTTGGATCAAGGTGCTTATTATACTATTGCATGCATTTATCAAAACTCAACTGATATATTTAAGATCTTCATAGTTCATGTCCATTTTGAAAAAGTAATTTATGATTCACAATTGCTATAAAATCCCTGCTTTGTATTGATTCTCTATTAATTGTAATAAAATGAATTTTGTCTCAATAAAATTCTTAAACCAAAAGTGAAAAACCTAAGAAATAAATAACATGACAACATTATTTTTCAGATGAGAAAACTGAAACCCTAATACATTAAGCATTTTCCCACTGAATCACTCGGAAAGCAAGATAAAAAGCGTTAGTGCTACAAGATGGAGAAAAAAAGGGAGACATTCTGTCCTACTCCCAGCATAATAATACTATATACTTGTAGTCTAATTATCAAAAATGATTGGACATATTAGACTACATTTAGAGAACTATTGAAAAATAAAATACTGAAGTAAACTTAGACAAGACTCACAGCTCTGTTAGATAACAAAATAGAATCCTAATATCAGACCTAGATGCTTGCTTCAACATTTAATCAAAAGCTATATTTGTGTGAGGTTTTGGAAATAAGCAATACCACTGAGTGATTATATTATTGTCTCCTAAATTAAAATTAAGTTTGGGATGGAAAAATTTTAATACCAAATATGTTCATACAACATTACTGTATTACTAATTCAGCATTTATTGAGTGCTTCATATGTGACAGTACTACCCTGTATTTAGGAGAAGTTAAGCAATGATTTTTTTTTTCCTGTGGTAACAGGGATCAAACTCAGGCCCTTGTGTTTCCAAGGTAGGAGCAGTTAAGAATACTTAAAATGGAGCTACCCACCTCTCTTGGTTCCCCCTTCTGTCTCTCTTAGGCAGGAGCTTTTTCTCTCAATAAAATTTCCCTACTCTTAAAAAATAAATAAAAGAATACTTAAACTGGTTAATTAGCTTGCCTTTCCTTCATATTCTAAGTTACCTTCTACATGATTTCACAATATGGCTTACTTTAAAAATGCCATTGAAATACACTTTTGAACTCACCATGAAACATAGATATCTAGGAGTTTGTTTGGGTCTAATAAAGGTATAGCCCTATACAGATTTTCCCCAGTAATTTTATTCTATCTTTAAAATAAATTTATAAATTTAGATTTTGGGATAAATATACTAGGATATAGTGTTAAAAGTATTAAATGTTTAGCTTGCCATAAGCCAGATCCCTATGCACATAGTGATTTTTACTTTTTGATGTGGAATTAGTTAGAAAATAAATTTTCTAACTAATAACAGATAGAGGGCCTGCTCTCTCTCTCTCCCTCACTGAAAACACTCTGAGACTAATAGGGATGAGCCCAAACAATGAGACTGCGACTCTGCTGTTCTAGTGCAGCTGTTTAACTTGGAAGTGATTCCCAGAGTGGGGCAAACACTCACGCTCTGGATCAGACCAGCTGCTGGATGCTCCCGCAGCCTGCTGAGGGGATGTGGCCTTTTCACACTTCCTCTTTAAGTCAGCAATTGGACAGCTCCAAACTGCTGCCCTGCACAGCTTCAGCACCACCTCTGGAGGGCACCTCGGATGTGGGTGCACCCTATTCCCACTGGGCCACTGCCTTTCAAGTTTTGAGAGAGATGTAAGAAAAACAGAAGAAATACTGTGAACCATAGCCCAATAAATAAATTATCTATCATCTAATGAAATGAAAATTTCATCTAATAACCAAAACATATATCTGCAATATTTCTTAATCTGAACTAGCACTATAAGCAATGATATTATTGATTGGTAATGTTCATTTTTGAAAAAGCAGAAATACAATTTTAGGCTGAACACAGAGCCCAGATACTATTTGATGTTAGGATTTTATTTTGTTACCTGACCGGGAACATATAAATATATACCACCAATATTTTATTTTGGTTACTAATGTTTTATAAATTTAGTATGGATGTGTTTAAATTATTTTGGATAATAATGATGATTAATTTTTAAATATGTTATAATTCACTTCAGAGTATCTTTTAATGCAGTGTAATGCCCATATGTTTGTTGTTGTTGTTTGTTTGTTTTGAGACCGGGTCTTGCTTTGTAGTTCAGGTTGGCCCTGAGCTCACTATGTAGCCCCGGCAAGCCTAGAACTCAGCAATCCTCCTGCTTCTGCCTCCTGAGTGGTGGGATTACAGGCATGAGCCATCAAGCCCGGCATCTGTGGTATGTGATACTGATTGCCGGTGAACATGAGCCACCACGCCTGGTATTGTTGTATGTGGTTACCGAGGATTGAACCAGGGACCTTGTGCTTGCCAGGCAGGTGCTGGAACTACTGAGCTAAATCTCTGGCCCTGTAATTTTTTTCTGCAATTGTTATTCTATTTAAATCTTAAGTGAGAATTACAATAACCTGAGTTGATTTCATGATCAATACATAAGTTACATATTTCTGTCTAAAAATATGGTCCTAGAGTATCAGCTATATGGGGGACATTAAATTCATTAAAATAGATTTTTTTTTTGAGACAGGGTCTCGCTTTGTAGTTCAGGCTGGCCCTGAGCTCACTATGTAGCCCAGGCAAGCCTCAAACTCAGCAATCCTCCTGTCTCTGCCTCCCGAGTGCTGGGATTACAGGCGTGAGCCACCACACCCGGCTAAAATAGATTTTTTAAGAATTTCAACAAAATTCAGATTTAGAGAAGTAGATGGTTTTATGTGAAGAATGAGTATAGTCATCGTAGACACCATATTGGGGATTTTTATAACAGAGAAGGTAGAAAAAAATATGATTAAGAATTATATGTAACACCTTATGCAGCTCCAGTAGGCATGTTTTGTGAAATATTTTAGTATTCATTTTTATATGATTAATATCTCCAAAAGTTATTTATTGGTCAAGTCAAAAGTTATTTATTGGTCAATGAGAGTTGTTTTTAGTTTACTAGTGTGTTTCTCCTACTTTTTCTTTTTTTCCTGCTTAAATTAACTTTGATTCAATGTTTGGGAATTTACACATCTAATATTAGAAATAAGTGCCCTCCAACACACACACACTCTTTGTCAGCTTTGTGCTCTTTCCTTGCACACTCCCAACTCAGTTCCTTAGTGTGATAGTGTTTTTACTTGTAACCTAAATATCACGCCCTTACCCTAGACTAAGTCAGACTGATGATCCCAAAGGTATGAAACCTAGCATCAGAGTGTGGCACTGAAATTCTACTAGAGAACGTTGCATATTAAAAATCTCTTGGAAAGTTACAGTGTGGAGTCTGGCATGTTATTCAATCAGTCCAACACACACAGGGTTTCCTCCAGTATCAAAACAGATCTCTGCCTTTGGTTGAGAGGTCCTTTGCCTAGAAGCCAAGCTTTATGAAAAACATTTAACCTGAAAAAACAGATTACAGCAGCATGGTGAGAAGCACGTGCCATGAAAGATAGAGCCATATCTCCCACATCTCCCAGGCTGGAGGGACCAACAGGTAGAATTATCTTCTATATCTGTTATGATTCTATTTTCCTGCAATTAACAATAAAAATTATAAAAGCAGCATAAAACAAAAAGATTTAATGGTTTAATTAAAATTAAATAAAAATGGATTTAATCTAGGCAATAATGGCAGATGTAGGAGTGTAGAGATGGCTTTGGGGTTCAGCTAAGTAAAGAGAGATGTTGACAAGGAGAGAAATGAAAACTAACGATGAGCCTCTCTGTCTATCTTTTTGTCTGTCTGCCAGCCTGCCAGTTTATATGTCTCTCTCTACCTCTGCTTCCCTCCCTACCCTCTTCCTCATGCTACTCTTTCTCAGCTTCTGTCTTTCTGAATTCATAGCTGACTAGGTAAATCAATGGCATATGACACGAGTACTATAATTCTTTTATAGATTAATTTACAAACATCAAAGAAGGGAATAATAGTAAGAATCAAAATTTATTGAGATCCTCAGATATGCTCAGTAAATTATTAGATTCCCAGTATACATACATATATATATGCATACATACACATATATATATACACATACATATACGTGTGTGTGCACATCTGTATATATGTTTTACATGACTGTATAATGTGTAGGTATACCTACCTCATAGGTGTTTGGAGAAAATAATACACAGAACAAAAATTATCTGTATATACTGCATATAACATTAAAATGTGTACACATACACTGTACATAGGTATAAAATCTCCACTCAACACACCTATAATCCCAGCATTCCAGAAGGTGGAGTTATGAGAATCACAAGTTTGATCGTTACTGGGGGAACACAGCATCCTATTGAGACTGTCTCACAACAAAAGGCAAAAAGGGCTGAGGACGTAGCTCAGTATCCAGGCTCTGGGCTCATTCCTTAATGCCACAAACAAAGCAAAAATCTATGTTCACAAAAACTATGACAGGACCAGAGGGTTAGCTCAGTGGTTCCGGCACCTGCCTCACAAGTGCAAGGTCCTGAGTTTGATCCAGTAACCACAAACAATGCTGGGCGTGGAGACTCACACCCACCAGCAATCAGTACCACATACCACAGTGCCGGGTGTGGTGGCTCACGCCTGTAATCCCAGAACTCGGGAGGCAGAGACAGGAGGATTGCTGAGTTCAGAGCTTGCCTAGGCTACATAGTGAGCTCAGAGCCAGCCTGATCTACAAAGTGAGACCCTGTCTCAAAAAAAAAAAAAAAAACTATGACTAAGATGTCATTATGTCTACTTTGGATTGAAAACTGATATTCAGATTAAAGGAGTTTCATACAGCCTCTTAATTAATAAGTGGCCAAAGCAGAATCAGGTTTCAGACAAATTCTGCCTGTAACCTATGCTTCCTCACAACTAGAAGATGAAAGTGACAGAAGAAAAATGTATTTGCAATGTTTATCAGTCTGCACAAAATTTTAAATTGATCGTTACTGAGGTGCTAAAGTCTCTAGGACAATATATTCAGCCAGAAATTACCTTCTGTGCCCAATAGTTCATATGCAAGTTTTGAGTGTCTTCCAAGCTCAGCTCTAATGTGACAGGGCTGGAGGACCTGTTGCCAAGTAAGCAGCAGGGTTACATTTTTGACTGGATTGACTGGCCGTTCTGATGTCATTTAGGAATAGCCTGAGGGTAAATGCATCCTCCTGCTACTGTTTCATGAGTCTCAAATGAAGGTAGTTCTTGTCAGAGCCCCATGTGAGGCACAGCTTTGGCACAAATTCTAGAGATACTGTGTGGCCACCACCGTCCTCCAACTCTTTTCACTCTGGCTCAGTGAAAGCAGGAATTGCACTCAAATGGAAAGGAAGCTGTGTAC
This sequence comes from Thryonomys swinderianus, assembly GCA_004025085.1. Taxonomy (NCBI): domain Eukaryota; kingdom Metazoa; phylum Chordata; class Mammalia; order Rodentia; family Thryonomyidae; genus Thryonomys; species Thryonomys swinderianus. Next base: position 77,349 of record PVIC010001081.1, read on the forward strand.
TGTTCCCCACAGGAATAGATGGTGACGGACAAAGAAACAAATTTCACTGCTATCAAAATAGACCTTACAAGGTTCATCACTAAGGACTTTAGCAACATTTCAGATTCTTTTTCTTTAGCAGAGTCTTTAGGATGATTTTTACCATATCCCACAATAGGTAGGACATAGAGTTATAAAATGTCCTTTTACATAAGATACAAAACTATTTAAAGCCATGTTGGAGAAAATAAGCCTTGATCCACTAAAAAATGCAATAAGAAATGGATTTAGTTTTAAAAAGGATTGGTTCAGTACACATGTGTAAAACAAGTGCTAGAATATTTATGTCTTATCTCCTTTAAGAAAATAACCTGTATGAGCTCTCAATCATTTGAGAAGAGAACACTGCTTCCTGGTTATTATGTAGTTACTGGTGTTCTACTTCCACTACTATAATGATCAGTTTTTCTGGTTGTATCATATATTACGTATTCAAAGAGCAGGAAAAATGACAATCAACCTCTTGTGGTTAAGGCCTGTTGAAAGTAACAAATTTTGTAGAAGTAGAAAATTAAGCAATGATCCTTCCATGAGTTTTGCAGGACTGAGATCATCTCCACCCAGGTCCAAAGAGAGTACATCACCTTAGTGGCTATAAATAGGAAGTGGGAAGGCATATTAGAGGTGGCTGCCCAGGCCTGGATTTGCCACTTAAAGCTCTGAAAATCAAATGGATTAGAAGATAATATAGAACGTGAACTTCTCTGTGCAGATCAGAAATACAGAAAATGTAGAAATTTTTTTCCAGATATTATATTGGCGATTCCCTAGATGAGGGAAAAAAGAGGAAAGAATTCTTTATAGTACCCTAAATTAACATTTTTAAAGGGATTCTACATGTTTCTTTACTCCTCTAAGAGATATTCTTACTTACATTTTATAGAAGAGGACACTGAAGCTGTAGGTGGCAAGGAAATTTTACATGGTCTCAAGATTTAAAAACAACAGCGAAGTTGAAATACAAGCACAGATCATACTAGACCCAGAGGCTATTTTCTCTACTCTGTATCATTTTCTCAGATAGTGAAAACTCCACTCATTAATTTCCTGTTTATCACCAACTGTAAGTGATGGAAGGCAGCCCTCACGGCTGTGTCAGTGTGTGGCCTTTGTGTTCTAAGATAGGGATGAATAAATTATAAGTCGTTGTGAAGAGTGATGACCAGGACAAGAAGGAATCTGGCTATTACAACAGAATGAAGGTCAGAGACAGAAGGAAGCAGAGAAAACTTGATGAAGGACTTTGATGCACCATTTCTCCGTCAGAAGGGCTGTACAGGAAGGATTGTCCACTGTCTGAGGATGGCTGAATCAAGCAAGTGCCAGCCCACTAGTGGAAATGTTTCATTGTCTAAAGATGGTATTTTAAAAATTAAATCTCTCATACAGTGCTGACATAGAAATGTAACAGTCGAGCTGCTGCAGTGAGTATCGCACTGGGTGAGAGAGCCTCTATCGTACATCCTACCGCTATTGTTTAATTATGTGATGATAATCACATATGAGCTGGGAGAAGTACATAAACTTTGTTTTTGGTGTAACACTATCACTGATGTTAGCACTGTTCAAGCCAAAAGAGGTGGTTTGGAAAAATCAGTAGCAGAAAGTACATACATAAAAGGAATTAGTCAAGAAGAAGGCAAGTTTTAAAAAAGGGATCATACCGTCTTCTCTAGGAAACAATAGTTTAGAAATCAATACTTCTAGGTAAAACAAAGGGAAAAAAGGAAGAATAAAATGATAGGATTAGACAGAAATATTAAGTAGTAAAACTGAAAGAATGGTAGATCCTAGGATTTCTTCCATTTAGTGGTCATGCCTTATTTTTCTTATTGTTGAACTCAGTATCTACACCTTCTTCTGTACACATAGAAGATACTATATATTCACTGTATTCCTCAAAGGGAGATAAAGCTTAACAAAAGATAAAAGTCTGGAAAACGGGGAGAAATGAGAGAGAATTATTTATGTTATATAAAAGAAAGCATTTTGATGTGTGTGCACCTCTTACTCATTGTAACAAATACTGTGGAAGACGAACTGATTTTATGCCTAGAAATGAAATTGCTATGGAACCTTTGGCAGAGAGACAGATTCAGAAAGGCACAAGGGATTCGGAAAGAGGCAAAGAGTCACTATCACATATCATCTGAAATGCACAATGTAAGTAGAAAGAAGTACTTTTGTTGAGTCTGTTCCAGCATTTAGAAAGCCATTCCCATAGACCCCCCTGGAGTGGAATGGAGGCACAGAGAATTCCTTACATATATGTTCTTAGGCTAATGTCTTTAACAAAGAAACTCATTATGCTATCTAAATCTTTACCTCTGCTAGGAATCTGATCAGTCACTGTTAGTCTGAAGTTATCTAAGTTTCTCTATCACTGTATCTAGTGCCCTCTTATCCTTTCATCTAATAGAGAACATAACATGCTTTCTTCACATCAATTGTGAATCCAGGGAAAAAGAAACAGCATTTCTGTACTGCTCTGCAGAACTACTCCATATATGACAGTGTATTAGCACAAAATAACCTTGAAACATAGCTCTGGAAATAATTAGGACACTCCTTTTAGGAAACTGGTGTCATATGCAGGCAAGAACAGCTCCTTATCCATCAGGTTTGATTTCCATAACTCACCAGAGACTTGGTACTTGATTTCCTTCTCTTATTTTTCTCCATGCTAAAATTGGCAGCTTTTGGAACAGAAACAAATTTCTGAGACACTGTCAGATAGATATCTTCAGGGATATTTCATGACTGCATGTTTATCTCAATTTGCCATCTCCTATAATTAGGCAACACACTGCACATCTGATTCTTTGAGAGATAATTATTCACTGTGTGTTTCTCTCAGGCTCTTGGCTTCTATGCCTCCCTCAAGTAACCTCTTTGGACATTTCACTATTAGCAATTCTGCCAAAGTGTGAGATATAGAAGAAGCATGAAAAAAATTAAAATTTACATGCATTTCTATCTCAGTTTTGCTCATGATCAGTAGGTGAAGATGACAGTTTTCATAGTTCAAGATTATCTTACAGTGGCTCATGAATATGACCATTGTCCAGTTTCAAAACAATTTTTTTTTGCAGTGCCAGATATTGAACTCAGGTCCTTGTGCTTCCAAGGTAGGTGCAGTACTGCTTGAGCTAAATCTGGTCCTCAAAACACATTTTTTAAAGTTGACTTTCTTCATGGGTATCTTTACAAGATATCTTGTTTTGTTTTGTTTTTTGCTATGAATGGCAAGTGATATTTAACCTCCACTTCACTTCCTTTTAGTGACTCTTCCAGTGTTAGTGGCCATAGAACTAATTACAGCTTGAGTCATTAACTGCAAGCTGACCATCCTAAAATAAAGAGAGAAAAGAAGAAAAATTACAAAGTCCTACATCAGAGGAAAGTTATATAAACAGGGTGTGTGGAGTAAATGGCTAATGATAACTACATGTATTCTGGATAGAGAAAATCATAAAACTGTAAGTCATAAAGAGAGCTCAGAGTTTTGATAAAATACCCACAGGGTGCCTTATACTGAGAACCAACCCTAATGTGTTGTATCTTTAGCAACAGATACAAAGGCTATGTGCCTATACAATCAGAGAAAACCACTCAAAGTAATAACCTGGTTCAGTTGGAGTACAAACTCAGTATCACTGGTGGATACCCTATGGCAAATGTGTTATTTTTCTTTTAAGAAAAATATATGAGTTGCTTTTTTCTAAACTAAAACCTCAGTGTTTAATTTAATTGTAGTGTTGACACTTTGCTATAAGTGAGTTTTGGATTACAGTTTGGGGACTCATCTCTGACAGGTTCACCATCCCTGCTGTATATGTTATATTTATAATAGATCTTAGAGGCAAAAAAAACCTAGATATTTGGAAAAAGCCCATTTGTGAAATATACTAGGCTTTCTTGTAACTATTTCTTCTGATTAATTTATATTGATAAGACATTACAGAGTTTTTCATAGCATAGAAGTTTAAAATACGACTTTCAGACCTAGTAGTGAAAAGTTAAAAACACAGTTCTGCTAATTATTGGCTGAGTTATCTTGATGTCTTCTGAATTTCTGTAGGCCTAGAATAATTGATTAATATTTTCTATCTTTTACTGGTATTGTTTCATAATATTTGTTAAGCATCTTTTATTATCCTGTGTGCTAAATTAGTGCCTGGGCCTCTCTCTTGAACTCTGAAGATAGTCTAACAATGTGAAAAGAGCAAATTGTCACGATATAGGGGCCTTATTCAAATTTCTGTTTCATCATACCACTTTCTCCTTTATGAGCTGGGCAAGTTAATTTGCTATTTTAAGCCTCAGTTTCCACATTATAAGAATGAAAATTCTGTAAAAATCAAATGATGATGACATATGCTACATGATTAGAAAATGTCTAGTGTACACTAAGCCTTCAAATAATAATGGTCTCTTCCAGTCTTCTACAATCTTCTAATCAGTGAATAGATAAGGGAGAGTGGAAGGGCACATTCTGACCCATGCATATGTGTTAAGCCCACAAATTAAAGTAAGATCAAATGTATATGTGCATGGAAGAATTCCAGTGGAACTGTGAATGATGAGACTAGCATTGGAACTGACACTGAAGTTATGAGAGAGTCAAGAAACACTCACAACTGATAGGTATGACTTTTAAACAGTGTCTTATAGGAACGGGTAGGGGGAGGTTAATTTCAGAAGTTTTCCTTATAAACCCCTGAGAGTTAATCATAGAATGACTACATCTATGATTCCTTGGTGTGTTTAAGAGATAGTTAATGTTCAAGAAATGTAATTATCCAATATTGATCATTTCTCTGACTCTGTCATAAATCTAGTATTGAATATTGGAAAGATGTATAATGGATGAGAAGAAGGTTGTTGCCATTCTAAATCTAACCATCAGAACATTAACAGATTGAATCTATTGTTAGCCTTTTTATGATAGTGTATATCTTGTTTATTTAATTAGTATCTGTTATCTTCATTATGGCTTGCACTGTAAAGCAGCAGTTAGGACTGAATAGAACTGACTGAGAAACTCTGTATTTGCAGTTACTCTTTTTTTCCGCAAGATTAATTTTTTAAATCCAACATCTCCTTTTTGATGAGCTGTCTGTAACAAGAATAGTTAAATAAACAAATCATTAGGCTAAGAACAGACATGCCACCATGGGCCCAATTGCCCAATTTAACTGATCACTGATGGATGTTAGGACATATGACATCCAACTTTCCCAAAAGCAAAATGCCTGCATTGTTTTGTCAATTATAAAAAGTGGCAGCTTACAAATGTGCTAAACTCAGAAAAGGGAAGAAAAATTATATTATGTTATTGGTTCTTCTTTTCTGAGATCTGTTCTCTTTTTTTGTAAATAATATAATTCTGTCCAGCGATTTCGCTCAGTGGTGCCATGTCTGCCTCCCAAGTGCAAACCCCCTGTGTTTGATTCCTGGTACTGAAAAAATATATGCAGTTCTGTTGAATTATGTAATTAAAGCATGTTGCTATAATCAGAATCTTCCCTGATTGAGCATGATTTTAGGAACAGGTAATGTCTATAATACTTGTTATTTAAACCTCTCACTTCTCTTTCATTAAATAACACCTTTTACTTGTAGCATTTGCATTGATTCCATCCCAAGCTTTTTGCTTGAGATGTGGAAGATGGGCCATGGAGCCACTGGTACTCCATTCTCAGCTAGGAATTATTTTCTAATAATACACATACAAAGAGTTTGCATCCTGAGGGCAAAGGGTTAATACTGAGTATTTGCCTTCTTGTGCCTTAACTGAGAACTGAGCTTATTTGCTGAGTCAGCATTGGGAAGGACAAGTGCATGGTGGATAAAAGGAAGATCATAGTTTCCAAGAGGTTTGGAAGTAGCATTTTGTAAGCCTTAGTTAAGATGTGTGGCAGGGATGAGACAAAGAGCCTTCAATTAACAGGGTCATCACCTAAAAGATGGTTTGAAAAAGAGCCCATTGCTCCCTCCCAGCTTCTCTGCTACAACCACAACAAAAATGGCCTTGGGAAGATGTTCGTCTAATCTGTTCCTTGTGTGGAAACAACACTTAGGAATGGTCATATAGTGTCTTGTGTACACTAAGCTCAAGAAAGCAAAAACAGTAGAATTTTTCATGTTAGAGGATAAATTCTAGAAAGTACATCCTTGTCCTGGCAAGAGTTATAGCTAGTTCTTAGGGTGTTAAACACACCAAAAGCTGTGAACAATTACTGATAGAATTATATGGGTATAGATTTTATGCTTATTTTGGAGATTAGTCTAACAGTAATAATTAACAATAATAAATTACTTACTGTGTACTAGTTTCTGGCTAAGCATTTCATACTATAATTGATATATTACTCCCCACTATGCCATGAGGTAAGCATAATCCCCTTGTGTTCATTTGAGAAAACCTAGTAATTCAAATAATTTATAGGAGGTCTCACCTTTCCAGAGCCCAGGTTTAACTCTAGATTTGTCTAAGACACTGAATTTCATACTGTATTCTGTTCTCCAGTTTGCTCCCAATGTAGTCCAAAATGCCAGATCTAAGCTTGTTATTAACTAGCTAAAACATCCATTTCTATGTCATACTCCAAGTAACGATCTCATTTCACATATTTTTCCTTTATGTTAGAATAAGCCAAAAAGTCTTGAGAAGCCCCTGGACTGGACACTCTAAATCCTTGGTTCAATGTCTTTCTTTTCCAACTTCTTTGAGACTTTGAACCATCACCTATCAACTCTCATGACAGTCCTCGCCCTGCAGTCTGTATCACTTCACTTCTTCCACTCCTTCCTCAGAAACTTATCTTCATCCTGTCCTAACTTGTTACTTTACTTTTTAGTACTTTTAATCAATTTTTAAAAGGTCATTCTGTGTTCTTCTGTAACTGCATTTCTTTTCTCCAACTCTCAGCTCACTGTAGCCTGTGGTCAGGATCTACCAACCCTAACACAGCTGTGACCACTTGACTGGCAACTCCGGGCAGAGCCTTTCATGCTGCCAGTTCTGCTTTCTCTCTAAAAATCATGTTGTCCCTGTTTTCCGTGTTCCTTTCCTCCTCAGTTTCCTTTATTGGACCTCTTTTTCCATTCACCTTCTAAATATCGTTTTGCTGTAGCCTTAAACATATACATGTTGTTTGGGTTTTCTTGTTTATTATAATACTTCAATGCTGTCTAGCACTTGACTTTGAGTCTTATAACACTGCCCTGTTCATCTTGCATTAATTCATTTATTCACTCAAAATATAAATATTTAATGTCCAAATATTTACCCATGCACTGAGCTTGAGTCAGTGTCCTCGAGGAATTTGGGGTTTCAGAAGGAAGACATTCACAGCAAACATTTACAAAACAGAAAATCCAGCCATAGAGACATGAGGTCGCACACATCGTAGGGATTCTGCAGTCATTCGGAGAAGGAAGGAATGATTGCAGATGAGTTTTCTAGAGCAGATAGCCACTGAGTGAAGTCTTGGGTGGGAGGGGTTGTAAGGAGATGGGAGAGCTAGAAAGTGAGGGTGAGAAGACATTTCAGGAAAGGACAGCTTGTACAGGCATGGAGATCAGGAGCAGCTGGCATATTTGAAGAATCACAAGGGCTCATGTTTGCTAAAATCCAAGTAGAGAAGGACAAGAGATGAAGCCATAGGAAATGACCAGAGTCAGATTAGGGAAGGACATTGGTCCCTTGCTATAGTGTTGGATGATATTTCATAAATGATGCACTTTAAATATAGGACAGTGATAGCCAGATATGTATTTATGTATTACATTTCTATCAGTCTCTAAAATGTGTTTCTAGCAGTTCATATAGCTTCTTTCCTGCCATATCAGCAACTTCAAATACAGCATGCCCTTTGTATTATTTCCCAAACCATACATCTACCCTGCCCAGATATTTTCCTTAAATTTTGATTTAAAATATGTCCAAGTACTTGGTAGGCACCACCACTTAGATGTTCAACAGGCAACTCAAATTTACCTCTTACCATATACTCTTTATGTCTGCTGAAACATTACTATTTATCCACTTGTCCAAACTAAAAACCTTGTAGTTATCCACAATCCCCTATTCAGCCAAATTGCACCATCTTTCTCACGTTTTCCTGACACCTCTGAATGGCAGTGTAAAATGTTTCCACATGTGTGTGGCAGTTGCTGCCCGCCAAAACACAAACTCCCTTCATTTTGTGTGACTTATCTTAGAAAGTTAAGGAAAACTTATACTTAATATAAAATATTCTCTTTTGTTTACATATTCTATCACTTAGCTAGTGCTGTGTGACAAACACAGAAACATCAGTGTCACACAAAGGAGAAACTGGCTCATCCTTCTGTGTGTCAGGTGGGCTGCGGTCCACGGCTCCCGGTCTAGCTGGGTTCCTTCATGTATCTGACACGGCTAGACCCTGCCGCTGAGCTTTGGTCCTGGTGGGAGGCACTCAGCTGCATCCCGGTGTCCCTTCCTCCCTGGGGAACAAGTGAGGAAGCAGAGCAGTAGCTGGCATGTAAAGAAATAAACTCAATGATCAAGTAGTTTTCAAGTTTTTGCTGATATTCTGCTTAACAACATTTCACTAGCTACAGAAAGTCACTTGAATAAACACAAAGTCAGTGGCAATGACACACACACACACACACGTATAGCTTTATAGTGGATATAACTGTAAAGTCATTGGCAGAGGATAGTGAAGAATTAAGCCATTCATGCAGTTCTCCATGAAAACAGAAATGTTTTAATATAGGCACACTTCTCTCTCTGACTAACTGTAGAATTAATGCCTCAGAAGATGGGCCATATTTATCAGTTGCCTCATCTATAAAATATAGCTAATAATCATATTTTTGAGAGGAGTAAAATGCTCATTCCAGAGCCTGTAATATAGTATAGTAATCATTTGACAAATGTTAACTATTATCAGTATTTTACTTATGGGATAAGGTTGAAATCTGTATTCTAACACTTGCCTAAGGTTTTCAGACTTGGACTGTGATTAACATACACACCAGCAATTAAGCCATAGCTTTGAAATACATCTGTGAGCCTTCCAGTTTATGCTATTTGTGCTTCCTAGTACCTTATCATGCACCACGGTTTGAAAAGTTCCTCAAAGCAAGATTTCAGGGACTTTTATACCAAGTTAATGATCGAAATGGAGAATGTTATATCTTGTCCATCCCTCCCCTTTAAGCTTCCCTATTTAGAAATCTCCAAGTTCAGAGGCTCCTAAACTGAGTTTCCCCTGAAACTAGCACAGTGGTCGCATCCCCAGCACGTGCAGAAAGACAGGAACCAGCACATTCCTCTCTCTCCTTTTGAGTGTATGTGCTGCCGAAGTGAGTACTCGCTGACCCTCCTTGATGAACGTGTCACTGCTTCCAAATAAATTTCTCTGCATCCACAGCACCCTTATTAACTGTAGATAAAAGGTAATTTGGACATAAATTCATTCTAAATAGATCAATATTCCTCCCTGCTTCCTGCTGCAGTTTTCTTACCCAGAATTGTAACACATTTGCTGTGTTTAGCACCTAGGCCTTTGGTAGTTATGTTCTGTAAATCAAGGCTTCATAATATAATTCAAACTAATCCCATAATTGAGTCTAATTAAGAACAGCTTCAGATAATTATTATGGAATTATTGGAAGCAGAGATTGTAGAGATTTGCTCATTTATTCTGTGTTCCCCCTGCTGGCTAGAGTTCCCTGTAGCTTTTCTTTGTAGTGATCTGTCTGGTCTTGTTTTGAAGACTTATAAGAATTAATCTGTTTCATAATTTTCTTTGAAACCCCACTAAGAAGGATAACACATTTTGCCAGATTCATGTAATACACCAGATAGTTTCACATAATATTTATTTTCAGTGGTATTATCTCTCATCATTCTTTTAGATAGCTGTTTCATTTGGGGAGTCACAAGGTGATTGAGAACTATAGCCTGTTCCTTGGACTTAATGCAAAGATAATATGCTGACTTAGTCAGTAAAGATCCAGACCCAAGTGTATGCTGGGTTTGTTTCTCCTTCTCTTGGATTTTTTTCTGATCAGTTTCTTTCTCTGGTAGGCTGTCCTCAAGTCAAAGCAAGAGTAAGCCTGGGCAGCTCTAAGTTTCCACAAAAGACCCACTGATTCCCAGTGTTTATATGACTGACCCTCCCCCCCACACACACACACAAATTGCTAACTGGTTGGAGATGACGTGCTCACCCTTGACCTGTCCTGCCTCAGTCTGAAGGAGACACACCAAATGGCCAGCCTACATCATGTAGGCTGACGTGGCAGGACAGGTAAGACTATGTTCCCACAGGAGCCATAAGAAAGAAAACACAGTCCTCTTCCATTCAGAGGCAGAAAAATAAATATAGCCATTTACTACATTTCCTAATTTTATTCTTGTTGAAGCTTCTTTATCACATTTCATAATTTCATTCTCACTCCAGCTTTTTCAGGCTTATATTTAAGGAGTTGAAAATGCATCAAGCCCCACTTGCTATCCCAGCTCTTTTTCTATGGACAAGAGTTATTTTGCTGAATTCTGATCAGTTTTGGGAAAAGTACATAAAAAACACCTTGACTTTTAAAGCATCCAAATCAATCTGATGTGTTATGGATGTGAAAGAGGATTTGTTAAGAAATATAGAGAAGAAGAGAAAGAGAAGGAACGTGAGGAGATTCCACATTCCCATCTAATTTTGAGAATCTACTGTACAAAAATCTTGATATGAATATGGTTCCATGGAATTGGGGATTTAGCTCAGTGGTGCCATGCCTGTCCCAAGTTCAATTCCTGTATGGTTCTTTAGAACCACCTAAAATATAGAATAGCTTCAATTCTAAATTTTCATTCTCTGCTGAATTCTCCTTTCTTCTATAGTTAAATTGCAATTGAAAGTTGCATCTGACTCCTGAGTTTATGAGGAGGGTAAGTTGTGTGCTTGGTGCAATTCATGGCAATCTATGATGAACTGATGGTCCTGGAAGGGGTCTTTGGATATTTTCTTTACCTGGCATTCAAAAGGAAAGTGGAGTGTTTTCGTGTTTTTTTTTTCTTTTTTCCACAACAACTATCTGTCTGTATATTCTTTCTTGGCATGAGAAGGAGTTCTTAAAGTAATACATTTGTCTTCCTTTTCCTTTTTCAGCACAACCACTCAGTTTATCACTAGCTTTAAGAAATTACTTCCTGATCCTATCTTTTGTCTCTTCATCAAACTGGCACTATTGTATAAAAAAAGAACTAGGAGCAATTGAAATTATTTTCATCTGTAATTTTGGAAAAATAGTTCTATCCCAATTGCTTCTAATATACATTGAAATACATGTAATATGAAGTTAATAACAAGTTGCAATGAATAAAACATTAGCCTGGTCCCTTTGTGAGCTTGTCTTATGCATCACTTTCAAAATATGAGACAAAGATGCTTTCAAGGACTAGGAGAAAACTTCCACTATCACAAGGTACACATTTAAAAAAAATAGTTGCAAATCCTGAAATACTGAAGTTGTATAAGACAAACTGAGACTAGTACTAAAGGATGAGTCTTCTCTCAGGAGAAATATTTACCTGACTCATGGGTTAGCATCCTCATACAGTTATTCACAATTTTAAAGAGGTTCAATAATATTTAGAATAATACAGGTTTGGTCATTAAAGCTGACATAATTATAAGCATCCTCATACAGTTATTCACAATTTTAAAGAGGTTCAATAATATTTAGAATAATACAGGTTTGGTCTTTAAAGCTGACATAATTATATAATTATTTCCTGTATTATAAAATTATCTTCAAACTCCAACACATAGTTACTTAGCTCAATAAACAAAATATACCACTATAAGATGATTGTTTGAGTGTATTGGGGTAACTGGTTTAAAACTTGGCTGGATCACAGTTTACACAGAAAATTCCTTAGAAAATATCTTCAAAATTCTGAATGAGGATATCATAATCTGCTTAGCATCCACCTGACTTCATTCCTTCCAAATATATACCACCTTCATAGACATCCTACAGAAACAGATTCTTGGGTTTGCTGTCCAGTCTGAGAGATCTAGAAGAATAGTTAGAGCACATGGAACAGATATTTCCCCACCAACTTGACATAAACTAATCTTAGTATGATAGGCTAAGTTTTACTTGTTGCTAAATGTGTACATAAGCTATTGAAATTTTGTGTATGTTTCTTATTTTCCTTTTCATCTTTGTATCTGAAAATTTGATAGAGACAGTATTCTAACTCATAGGGTTCAGACTATTCATTATTTTCTAAATGAACTACATAAGACCAAGACTTCTAAATTTGGCAACATCTTTGACTTTGTTTGTTGTATATGGCTAATGACTTTATAAATAAAATGAATGAGAGAATCTTGTTCTTGGCAAGTGAAAAGACTTGTTTATTATGTTGGATGTATTCATAGTCAAGGTCATGGCCACAGATGTTCCTGGCCTGACTGTCCAGTGTATTCTTATTTGATGACAACTGAAGAAGGTTGAAGAACAAATGAAGGTGTGCTAGACAGTGATAAACAAAGACTCTTCTTTCAGAATGACTCCTGATTTTGATAAAATGAACAAGTGTAGGACTGTCCTATCTTTACCATCTAAGTGTGTTTGAAAATTAATTAAGTTTTATGTGTTTACCATCAATTAATTAGCAAATTTTCTCCCAGCTATCTAAAAATTTCTCTCACTACATGCAGACTCATCAGTCATCTCACTGATTTCATTTTCTTGGCAACATCTTACAGTTTCCTGCCTGTTTTATGGCTTGTATCTCAATTTCCCCCAAAAACCTCATTTGGTCACAGATAGGGAGTTTCAAAAGTGACTGGATTAGGGTGATACTGGAATTAAAGTGATAGATAATGGAAGCACCATGCTGAGTATGGATGACATGTCAGTTGTCTTTTAGCCTGGATATAATGTGAGGGAACAGAAAGAAGGCAGGCTGCTGCTGCTTGCTGCCCTCTGCTTGCTACACCATGGAATATTTATCCTCTGTGATACCCGTTGGCCATGGTGCCTTGCTTTGAAACCAGCTGACTATGGACTGAAACACCTATAAATTGTGAGCCAAAATAAACCTTTTCTTCCTTAACTTGTAGGTGTTGAGTCTTTTGTCTTAGCAATAAGGAAGAAAATTAAGACAATGTCCTATTTCTATGTCAGATGTACTCTCTACATTTCCCAACAGTCATCTGAGAGTCTTCCTTCACAATTAACTTTGGCATTCTTTGGTATCAACTTGAGTTTGGTCTTGTGATCCTTAGATTCTATTTCTTTGACCTACTGTTTGTGTTTGTGGAGCACATTTTCCAGCAGCTTCTTCAAAAAGCATGCTGGAGAAGACAGAGGTTTTGAGAAAGTGCATTTATGAAAATTTCTATAGTCTGTCAAATGTAAATCAGCAGACTTTCTGGGTACAAAATTCTATATTGTTTATTAATTTACTTCACAATTATGGAAACATGGATCTGTTCTTGTTTCCATTATTGCTGTTGATAAGTCCATAGTCATTCTGAATTTTTATCTTCAATGGGTAACCTTTTTTTAAATTTCTGATAGTACTTAAAATCTCCTTTTTATTAACAATGTTAATTTTCACAACATACCTAAATATGGGTATATTTTTCATTTATTGTGCTGAATATTTTTAATCTAAAAATTCATGGCCTTGAAATTCTTCTAAATCATTTCTTTGCTTATTTCCTCCCCCTCTACTTTCAGCATTCTTTTTTTCTGTATTATTTGAATGTGACACATCCTGAGTTAACAGCAGGATGCTCAAATTCATCAGTATCTTTCCTAAGACCAACACTCTGGAGATTACACTGGGAACAGTGATCGACATTTCGTATGAATTGTCCCTAAATATCACCACATTTGACATGGTTCCCCAACCATGCAAGGAGTGGCTCATAATTGAGAGATTCTCTGTTATGTCTATGAGGATAAATCATCAGACTTCTACAAGGTTGAGAAAGAGGTAATTAACTGGATAGGTGATTATCAGCCATTTAAGTTTTGTGGCCTAAAGTAATCTCTAAAAATTTGGTATATTCCTTGGCTTTCTGTACTGCTGAGTCATCTTGTAATCATCCTTCTATTTTTGTTGCTACGATTTTTTTCTTCCCTTTCCCTTTTGGGTTTTACAATTAATAAACAATGTGAGGTTTCAAGGTGACAACCAAGTAATTGTTATCAAGTAAGCTAATCTTAATACTTGCCCAAGCCAATAGCTTAATCATGGTTTCACTAGATAATTAACAGTATAAAATGAATAATAGTGGTTTAAATATAGCAACTTTCCTTACTCCATAAAACTAGACAAGGATTCCAGAGTAAGGTGTTAACTTTTTTCAAAAGACAGTTTTTTCACATTAAACACATGCACATGCACATACTCATGTCCTTTAGGCTACCCTTTAAAGCTCCATATTCTCAGAAATCGTTCACGGTAGATAGAGACTAAGCGAATTCAGAAATGCTAGTATCTAATTGCATCATAATCACCAGGGTACAATGACAGATATTTTTGCTTTCATTTACTCACCTAATGAATATTCTTTGACCACCAGCTAACCACTGATGCTTCCTGAAAGAAACATGAAGAAAATATAAGAACTGGTAAAATCAACAGCTACTATTGTGTCCATCTGCCTATCTGTCTGGATTGATTAATTGATTGTGACAGGATATTATTAGTTCAGGCTCACTTTGAACTCATTATATAGCCCAGGCTGGCCTGCAAGTTGAGCAATCCTCCTGCATCTGCCTTCCAAATTCTGAGATTATATGCATCTGTCACTGCTGCTGAATTAATATAATCTCTTTTAAAGTAGAGAGCACAAAGGGTATTAAATTAGGAAAACTCTGTAAATATTATCTAGTTTCAAGTTCCTTAGCAACAATGAACAACTGTGATTGGCAACAATCTAAGGTCACTTCCCTTCTCTTCTATTTGTTAAATTAAAATGGTATTCATTGGTGATAAAATCAGAGTCCTTTTTAAAAAAATGATGCCATTATTATGATCTTATTTTTGCAAGTTGGTGCTGGCTTAATTAAAAGTTCCTACAAAAGGATTATAGGTCCCAGGTCCCAAATACTAAAGTATTTGCACAGTATTTTTATTTATTCCACAAACCTTAACATTATACATGAAAAATAACACATAAAGTGCAATAAGACACGTCAATATTTGCCTAACCCTATATGAATGATTCCCTAATAAATTTTATAAGTGTCATTTGTCTATAGCTTAGTAAACTTTGCTCAGTAACCAGGGACTACTATCTATGCCCTACAGAAAAATTTTTCATCTTTGTGTACATAGATGAAAATACCATAATAGTTAAGAATAAGATACTGAAACTATATTACCTGAGTTTGAACCTTGTCTCTGATCCTATTGACTTCTTAGTCACATCCAAATTTCTCATGTTCTTTATGTTTCATTTTTCCCATCTTTAATTAGGACAATGGCAGTAATATTAACATGAAGATAATTCATGTTAACCACTGCCCCCTGAATTATGATTATTATCTACAATTGTTGCACCAGATGTTGTATGTTGGAAGAACAAAATACAGGATTTCTTTTTGGAAGGCTATCCATCTCTTTCCTTGACCCTGTCATATGTGTTTATTTTCTCTTTGACTATAAAGAGTCTAACTATTTGGACTATCAAAATAATGTGGTGCTAATTCTGTATTCAATATAATCAAACAGATTCAGATATCTAGCGATGTCCCCAAATCTACACTTGAATCCAAATCTTTTCAATAGAAATTATGCTCTCATTCCATGAAATGACTTCCATATGCATAGCAAATGACAAGAAATTGTCAGTTTGCAAACATTTTGTTTTAATGAAATGGCTTCAACCACTGTCTTTGAGGAAAATACTGATAGTACAGACAATTTTCACAAAGCTATACTGAAAAGATTAGTTTTAGCACCAGGCAATTCTACCCCATGAGAACAGGAAGAATGAAACTTTTAATCTCCTAAAGCTACAGCAGTAACCATAGCTTTAAGTGATTAACTTTCCCAAACCCTAGTGAGCCTGAATCCATAGAAGACAAGTAAGACTCAGCCTGAATCCTGAGGAGACAAGTAAGTCATTTGCAGCCAACCTCTGTTATTTTTAAAAACTGCCAAAATTTGTTTTAAAATATATGTCCCTGTTTAAGTTTTAAATTTAAAGTGCAAATACTCATAAAATGTTTATGAGATTTAAAATATTTGACAATCTGAAGGGCCAGATTTGTACTGAGAAACTTCTTAACATTAGTTTTGTTGAGTTCAAGCTTAAAGGTGTGGCCATGTCTGAATCTGTAATCTTTGCTTTATCCCTAGTAAAGAGGGGGCTAATGTAGGCCAAGTACATCAAGGGTAGACTTTGAGACGTGATCAGAATTGGTGTAGGAAGGGGCTGGGGCCAGTAGGTGCTCAACTATGTCCAGTGTCAACCTATAACACATGAGGAAAAGAGTTATTATACCCTTGAGTAAAGGAGAAGGGGATAAGAGAATTAGGAACACGATACCCAAAGGAACGAGAATCGAGAAAGGGGGCAGATGGACTTCGGGACTGAAAGTTGACCATTCGCAACTGCAAAGGAATATGTTGTACCCATCTCATTTCTCCTGGTATGTTCATGATTGGCTATTCCTAAGGCCAAAAACTTGTTTTCTGATATGAGCTATAATGTGATTACAGATACTATGAAATTCTAATATAGGACTGTAAAGACACAGTTATTCCTAAGCACAAGATGACAGCTGCATAGTATAAAGAACTATTTGAGGGTTGAAAGACTTTGTGAGGCCTGAGACTGAACTTGGTTTTCATTTTTTTGAAGTATAAATGAGCTAATTGACAGTGCCTATATATGGGCTTTAAAAATCTGCTTAGAGATAATGTTTGGACAAGACAGTGCTACTAGGAACTGTCTGAGATGTTAAATTCTTTTTGAAACCTAGAGTTTTTCATGATAATTTTAAACACTTCTGCATAATTAGATCTTTCTTCTACATCCTATGTTTTCAATGCTTTATTTTTAAGTTCATGTAATACATAAAAACAACAGGATTTTAAAAGTTAAGAGATGGTCAGTCTTTGGCCATTTTGCACTTTATTCCAGGCTGTAAACCATTTATGAAACCATGCCCTTAATATTAAACATAGACACCATACCTGCCTGAATTTCAAGCATAAAGATTTTGTCCAATCATCTGATGTGCCCGCAAGAGCTTGAAGCTGATTTGTGACTGAGCTTGAAGCCAAGTTGTGACCCTGACTCCCTCACCTCACTCCCTACAAATTGGGGGGGGGGGGGGCGGTTCTCACCCGTGCCTTGGCCAGACAGCAGAGTAGCTCCTCATCTTTCACTATCAACTGCTTAGCACAAGTTTGGTGAAAAAAATGATTCCTTATTTGGAACTGTTTACTTTCTGCGGCTTCATGCCTTTCCTGGAAACTCAGGTGACCCTCTTCCCTGATTTGGGGAACTCTCCAGAGAAGCCACAGAGGTGCCACTGCCCTAGGAGCCTGTCCACACCCTGAGGCAGCTAACTCTTGCCTTCAGCACAGGCAAGCTTGAGATGGGCAAGATTTCTTCTATTGTCCTTATTTAATAACCAGCTCTGCCCTTTTCAGTGTAACATTTCTCAAGTCTGAAGTGACACAAATAAATTTCTGAAAGATCAATTTTGAGAGTACAGACAGAATGAAATAAAATATGCTGTGCCATTCCTTATGAAAACATGGAGGTAGGAATAAAGGAAAGGACAGTAACTGAAACCTTTGCTTCATTTCAATCACTGGATCTTCTTCTGCTGAAACCTTTTACCGGGCTTGCCTTGACAGCAGTGCAATGAGTAAATTTGTTTCATTTCTCTTCTTCATCAATAGCAGAGGTCATGACAAAGCCAAATTTATCCAAAGACAGGTGAAAAGGATGATGAGGAATAAAAGAAAAAAGAGAAATTTGAGGTCAGATCCCAGTTCCTGTGTAATTGAGCATTAGCTGCCTCACGTTTGTTTGATTTCATGTCAAAAGCCAGAAGAAGGTGTGAAGCATTGTTTAAGAGTTTATAGAACTTGCTCTCAATAATATTTTTCTGTTTGGCATGGACATTCTAACAAAGCAGAGCATATTTTTGACTAATTAGATTCATCAGCACATTTCCAGGAAATAGAAGGTAAATCATTACCTTGAGTAATTGGGAAAGGAAAGGATCCAGCTGGGTGAGAAAAAGCAACTGAGAAGATCCATCCTTTGTGAAGGGCCCACAGACTGCAGAAGGGTTCATTCTGTGTGACTGGGAAGGCATCCAGGATCAGTTATAAGTGGTTTCAGACAGATTCCTTCTAATATGCAGACCCGTTGAGCAAGAGAGAGGCCCGGGTCATGAGTTGCATGGCATCCCTATTGTGAATCTACTGCAATTTCTGCTCACAGCATATGCTACGTGAGCTTTGGATGTAAGTGGCAACTATATGCTGGGAAGCTGCAGGATTCAAGTAATTGCTGCTCTTATCTTAGAGAAACCAGTCTACTGTGCTGTTACATGAAGATGTTTTTTTCTCTTAAAAACTCATTCAAAATGAATACTGGGCTCAACTGTTCTGTCTTAGAGAATCAGACCTTTTTCTCTGTCTTTCAGAAAGCTGTATGGAGTAAAGTAAGCAAGAAGCCAAAGGGAATGGCTGTTCAAATAAATCAGATTTAAATGGAGCTCAATGGCTTCACCAGTCTCTTAACCTTGAAGATGTTCATGCCTATGAGAAACAGCCTAACCTAAAAAGAAGACCTGTTTGGCGAGTGGAGGACTGAGTTAGAGAAGCAGCACCATATGCAGGTAAAGTGAGGGGCTCTTATTGAATGGGAAAGAGTAGGGAAAGAAGAATGAAGCCTTATATAGATGGAAGCCAGCCACTGGTGTTGGAAATATCCTTTGGTCTATACAGGTAAAATTGAAACTTGGAGCCAGAGAATAAGGAGGTCCATTAGATGGAGGCGGAAAGCAGTACTCTGACTAATAACTCTCACATACTCAGTAAGAACAGACACAGAATCTGGAATCACACTGACCTATTGCCAATCCAAGCTTAGTCATTTTGTACTCATTTGTGCTTTTGTCATCTAAAGCAAATTAGTTTTTCTCGGGAACAAAATGAGTTTTATAATAACATCTCATCTTGGAGAGCAGTTGCAAAGATTAAAGAAAATAATGTTTCTTAGGTGTTTATTACTATTCCCTACTCATGCTGAGCACTCGGTAGGTCACTGGGGGATGGAAGGTTGTTATAGATGCTGCTGAAGAAAGGAAAAATATCTTTCCTTTTGAGGCCATTGTAACTTTCTGTATAAGAGCACAGAAAGGTCCCAGAAGCTGAGCGGCTCTTATCCCACCACATTCCAGGTTGTCCAGCACTGCAAAAGCAAAAAACAACTGGTAGTAGATTGGTGGAAGGGGAATATTTGTTTTAAGGATCTTGGCCATATCTCATGGAAGTTCAAAAAGGGAAATGCAGATGGACCTCAAGAAGGCTGGGCCCAGGTGCTTTGTTTTGTTAAATAAGATCATCATTTCTAGTCCCAAAAGGCAGCAGAAAGCTAGTCCTACAAAGAAGCAAAGGAAGTTGCAAGTACAGCCTGGAATTTGCCCCTAAATTCTTCTCTTTAAATTGTTCTTTTGCTCAGATCATGGCTGTGGGGAAAATGTAAGAGTAGAATCCAAGTAGCAGAAGGTATTCTTGGTTGATGTTTTATGGTTTGGGCATCAGAAAGAGAACATCTTGTCTGCCAAAAGTACTAGGAGAGACTGTGATGGGCTAATTTGGTCATGATAACCACCCTTACATCTTAACATGTCAATGCTGGGCACAACCTGGGTCAGGTACCCAGGCCAGGGCCGGTCACTGGAGCCATTATGGTAGAATCATGACAGATCAAGACAAAGTTACCATAGTGGCTATGAAAATGGATGGAGGAAGAAACATTTTCAAAAATAGAATTCTTGGCAGAGTTGAGATGGTTGCATACTAGAGTCCTATTTATTCTGGAAGAGCAATGTGGTAAAAGCAAATCCGTCTTTTCGTATCTTCAGATTCCATAGGTATGTCATGCTGTAACCTTGCCTCACAGACAATTAACTGTATAATCAGGGGGATATTTAGAGTTTGTGTGGTCTTTAAGAAAAGATGAGTGTTGAAGGAGCTCTGAAATAACAGATCTTTGTACATTTTCTGAAATGAGTCCTTTGGGGTCTTATGGTTCAATGAAAACAACCCTAAATTTATATGACCTATATTACTTGATGTAATGTAAAAGCTAATATGCAGGATTGAGTCTTGGTTACACTACATAGCATATGTGTACATATCCCAGGTTACATTGCTAATATTTGGTTTCTTCATATATGAAGTGAAGTAGCAAAATAACAACCATCCAGTGTTTTCATAATTGTGATAAAATACATTTAACATGCTTCTTACAATGAATGTGACATAGCATTCTACAGATGTTATCTTTCATTATTTATATCTCTATTTTTATTCATCAGATTAATGCTATGCAGTCTTAAATCACAGATGTCAACATTTTTCTCCTTCTCAGAGATAATAAACTCCATGGAGATAGGAATAACTTCTTTTTGTTGGTGTGTCATAGGCCTCCCACAGGACTCCCATGGTAGAAGTTCATTAAATATTTGTATGAATAAGAAATGAATTATCATGGCCCAGGTGGTTGGTGGCTTTTTTGTGTGTTTTATACAGCTTGTTGAAGGGCTCTGAAAATAAGCAGCACCCCCTGGTAACACAATTGGGACATGTATTGTGACCTGATATCTTTCAAATTTGAGATGAATTCATTCCTTTTATTCATTCACTTAGGTATTTAGCAAATATTTACTGACTGTCTATTAATGTTCCAAACATGGCCCAATTTATGCTTAGATAGCAATGAATGCACTCTTGACCTCCATGATTCTTCATGAAATACACTCTGCTAGGCAGGGTTCTGATGCCCCCTGGGGAAACCCACTAGTCCTGGATTATAACTTCCACTTAATTCTGTCTGCCTCACTTGTTGGTGAACCTCTTTGAGGTGAGTTATCTTTTATTTCCATGCTAGCTTTTATGAAACAAGGCCCAATAAATGCTGAACAAGTGAATGATTAAATGACTTCCTAGAATTACAAAGTGTACATATATCTATTCCTTACTGAACTTTCAGATCCTTAGAATGAAATAAAAGCAGCAGATTTTACAGGTTGACTTCCTTTAAGTTTGGATGAATGACTTGAGTAATAGATATGCACATCGTTTCTGAAGTAAACAAAGAGAACAAAACAAAACCTAACATTGAAAATAAAATTAGATTTTTAAGAAAATGTCTCTTTCTCTTATTCTCAATTTTCTCTTTTCTTATGGAGAAGAGACAGACTTTATTTCTTCCAACCTAAGCTCTTTGCACCCTGAGTTCAAACTTACATCATTAATAATTTGAAACAATTGTTTCCATGGAAATAGCCTAGCAACTTTCAAGAGCAGAATAGCAGCTTTGGCAACTTTTGCACATTTGGGTCAGATGTGCAACAGTTTTGACAGATATAATGTTTTAAAGGTGAATTTAAACACATTTCAAACAAACCTTTGAAATAAAAAATTATTTTTTTAAGGTTTCATTCTATTCTACACTTGATCTTAGCCAATAGGCTGAGAAGCGATAGGTTTCATTCTATTCTAAAAAAATTATTGATCTCTACAGCCAATAGGTTGGTTAACTTAGCCCCTCCAAGAAGATAGGTGCACTAGGAATTGGTTCATTAAAAAATTTACATGTCCACTGGAACCAATTCCTAGTGCACCTATCTTCTTGGAGGGGCTAAGTTAACCAACCTATTGGCTGTAGAGATCAATAATTTTTTTAGAATAGAATGAAACCTATCGCTTCTCAGCCTATTGGCTAAGATCAAGTGTAGAAAGACAGATGTACACCCTTGTTCATAGCAGCTCAGTTTGTGATAGCCCAGTCTTGGAAACAACCCAAATGCCCATCAACTGGAGACTGGATAAAGAAGATGTGTTTTTTTT
>PVIC010001082.1:0-98922 GCA_004025085.1 Thryonomys swinderianus
ATATATATATAATGTATTATATTAATGTTATAAAATCATTTACTTTTAAGCTAAAGGAAAATAAAAACAAAACATCAAGTTTATGTATTATACTAAAACACTAAATGGAGATAAATATTTAACTTTAAAATTTGTATCAGAATAATGTAAAGTTCTAAATTCAAGGACCATTGTTAGAAAAAGAGAGCAAGTGAGCCAGTGTAAACAGAAAAAGAGCAATAAAGGAAAAGAAATGAAATAGACATGTATATGCAAATAAAACCACCTAAGCAGCTTAGTGGTTCTTTAGTTAGACTAATCAAAAACAAAACAAATTTACAATGTAGCTAATATAAGGAATGAAGGTAGAAATCATAGAATCTATAAGCATTTCTATGATGCTCAATAAAAATTAGTAAAATTTAAATAAATTAATTTTAAATAGACAAATTTCTTGGAAGTTGAAAATTCACTCAGGAGATAAAAGTGTAAATAGTCATGTATCTATGACACAAATATTTTTGTAATCTTAAACTTGCCACCAGAAAAACTGGACACACTGTTTTGCTGGTAAATCCTCTAAGCACTTAAGAAGCTAATTCTATCATTCCAATTAAACTTTTTCAGAAACTACAGAATAAAGAATCATTTGTCCTATGAGGTCAGTAATTACCTCAGGTTTTCACAGAGTAGAAGATAAGAAATTAATATCTTTCATAAGGAAAATGTGCACTTCATTTTTGTAAACAAATCAAATTCTGTTTCATACACGGAAGGATAATATATCACGATGTTGTGGAGGAAATGATTCTTTTCTTACCCATCAGTAGGTTCAAGGCTGAGGCAACTGTAACAGAGTAGATTAACAGAAGAAATATCTTAAGAATTTATGTACCGTAACACAAGATTTTATGACACAGAGACTTCATAAGAAAATAAAGAAATATATAAATTGATGATGCATGTATAGACACAGAGAAAATCAGTGACACCATAGGAAATGTGATTGGGGATAAAAAGAATAAAACCTAATAGAGTTATGGATTCTGGTTTGGGATTAAATGTCTTCAAGAGCCACGGGTTGAAGGCTTGGTCGCTAGTCTGTGGCATTGTTGGAAGACAGTGATACCTGTGAGAGGGGAAGCTGAGGAAGAGGAAGGTCAATCACTGTGGCTGTGTTTCCAGCTTGTATGTTTCCCGGTCACCATGAGTT
Organism: Thryonomys swinderianus; assembly: GCA_004025085.1. Classification (NCBI taxonomy): domain Eukaryota; kingdom Metazoa; phylum Chordata; class Mammalia; order Rodentia; family Thryonomyidae; genus Thryonomys; species Thryonomys swinderianus. The sequence continues at coordinate 1,193 of PVIC010001082.1, forward strand.
AGCTGTGACCAGCATGAAGCTCTCTGCCAGCTGCCCTATGTCATCAAAAGGCCAAAGCAGTGGGACTGAGGCACCACAGACTATGGTGTCTAAAATTGTGAGTGAGACTAAATTTTTTCTCCTTTAAGTTGTTCATGTCCTAGGTTTTGGCACAGATATGGAAAGGTAACTAATGCAGAAAGGTAACAAACTGGGCAGACTTCCCAATGCCCCTTTCGTTCAGATTTTTCCTGTGTCCCTGTGTATTCACAGATAAGGATAGTCCTGGGAAGCAGATCAGGCACTTCTCACTTCAGCATTTTCACAACATGGCTCAGAAGGGAAGGTGAAAATGACCTTCCTATTTCTGCTATGCCCCTAAAACCTGAGATGAACCTCCATTGTGGCTAGTTGCACATTATGCTACAAATACAAAAAATTGGTTTAAGATTTGACCAATTCTTTGTAGGTGAATATAATTCTATTTGTTTAACAGATCTAATTGTACACTATTATGGGAACTGAAAATAATCGAATTGTCCTCAGGTGCCCTCAGGACTGTGAAACAAGGACAGCATCAGAGACCATTTGGCTTGGTGGCAGCAGTGCTTGGAATTTGGGGATAATTTGTTGAAAACTATTTCACAACGATTTAAAGACAATTTCAGGGATTTATGGTGCGCAAGAAACACATTTATGAATCCAATTTCAATTAAGTACACTTGCTGTAGCTTAATTTATGCTTGACTGTTGTCAATGCTCCCAGTAGCACCAGCAATTATGCCCCATTTTTCGGCCTGGTATTAGAATTTTAAGGTTTTTTTTTTTAATACAGCTAAATTGCACATAGAATTAATATTTATCCAAAAAAGCCAATAAGCTAAAATTCACACAAATTAAATCACTTACTAAGCACAGCACGACAAAAGAAATCAAAGAATGTCAATGTGGGCTTTGAGGGATGGAGCAAAGGAATATTTGATTTCCCTTAGTTTCCATAAGGTGTTACATAAAGGAGAGAAGGGTAGCACAGTAAAAATTCTGATTTTATTATGGGTTGCATCCATAAAATTCTGATTTTATTATGGGGTGTATGCTGTAGATGTGTTCAGTTTTGGATATGAAGATGAATTAAACACCCAAGTCAAACTTTCAACTCAAAAACTTGCAACGGTAGATACAACATGACACTGAAGAAAAAGATTGATTAAATATTGCTATATCAATATTCTGTATTAATATTAAATTTATCATTTACTATTATTATACATTATTAAGTAACTATGAAAGCTTGGTAAAAACATTGTTAAAATCATCCCAGAAGTGAATTTTGAGGAAAGATCATTGTGTCTTTTCCTGGAAGTAAATCAGGGCTCTGCAGACTATGGTAACAGATTCTCTGAAAACAACTGAGTGCAACTGACTCCCCACTCCTCCTTTTAACTGGAAATTTTGGCACATAGGAGTAACTGTAATGTCATTTTCAAGGATATTATCATGAATTAATTAACTCATTTGCATTATACAGCTTTCCATATAATAGAGAAATCTTGTCGTTCTTAAAGTACATGACAATTAAGCATAGAACTTCTGCTGTGAAAGAGAAGTGTTACAAAACCCTTGAAGTTGTAAATTGTTTTATTGTTCCAAAGGGAGTCATTATATGAAGAAAAGATGGAATTGTTGATGAAAGGCAGACAGAAATCTTTTTTCTTATATTTTTCTTTCTCTTAAGTATCTCCTTTGTATGAGTAAACTAAAATCAAATTGTGAATATTTATAAATTTTAAAGCAATTAGATAATGATGAATTGCTCCATGTGACATTATGGCAGTAGCCAGGACTGTTGATTATAACCAACATTCGAGATGTCAACCACAATGTAAACTAAAGACACTCAACAATGGGCCAAAGGCATCAAAAAATAGACTGTAACAAATAAAACTTTGATATTTCTAAGTTGTGAATCATGGCCTTTGTGTCCTAGAGACAGAGATGACCTTCACCTTTTAAATGCTTGGCAAGATAAAAGAAGTCTGAGTAGTGTGACTGATGTGAATCATGCAGGACAATTATAAAATTAAAGTACATTCTCTGTCAAATCACAAACGGAGAGTCACTTTTTAGTAGAGTATTGGATCTAAGAAAATTAATGTTTCTGCACCTGACTTAAGCATTTAATATTCTTTCATTTATCCAGATATACTATAATCTATTCTTTTTATTATATAGAGAGTGAGAAATTAAATTGGGGTCAACCAACCAGCTGGATGTTTTTATATGTTCTATCAGTGAAAAATTTGAAGGTTCTTTAAAGTATTTATTCTAAATAAACATGAAAGATTTAACAATGTGGAATGTCTAAAAATGAGTAACTATAAGGCAGCCTTCTCTTCTTTTTATAGCTTGTGTCTTGTACTTTTAATTAGATAAAACCAAGATAAGGTAAACCTAAACAGAATGTTAAGAAGAACTATGTAGTAGTGAGCTCTGTCAAGCTATAAGGAGCATTCCCATGGAGTCTTTTCATTTAGGTTATTTAAATATACTCCAGACAGAACATACTGGACAGCATGCTACACATTCTGTCTTGTGCCACCACCACACATAAGAGATAACCTACTAGTGCCTGGTTCATTGCTGGTTTATATATACTAACTTTGAATTTATAATTTTCTTAGGCTGACAATGAACAGTTTTGTATAGCTTTGTGGTAAGAGTTGAATTCAACTATCGACCTATTATCGTAGATGTTAGATGCCAGGTGTTTTACAAATAAATATATAGATAAATAAATTAATTTTTCATAACTTCATTTTCCAAATACTTCTGATAAGGAAGTTTTTGTCAGTGACTTTGATGTTGCACAGCAACCTAGTAACTAAAAAGATGCAATGAGTGAATGAATGGATGAATGAATGTAACCTTGTGTGGAACCTTCATGTGTGGTATCAGTTTAGTACTTTTCCAACTGCAGGACTGCATACTATCACAAACCTGTCTATAGCAGTATCTGAAAATATTGTGCAACATAAGTAGATAGTAAATAGATAAGATAGATTGTAAATAGATAAGATTCTACCCTATTGCTAAACGGCCTATACATTCCACTTCATAAATTCCCAGATCATCATTAATTTTAAATTTGCAATAATATCTCTGAACATTTGATGAGTGCCTAATAAAAGTTTATCCTTTCAGGGGGATATATTTATGAAGACAGAAAAATAAGACGAGATGAATACTGTATGTATTCTCACAACCAACTTTTATGCATACAGTATTGTTTATGCATAATATTAGAATAAAAACAAATTTAAGTAGAAAACAATGGGGATGTTTTTCAGATTTTAAGTTAGATTTAAATCATAATTAATGATGGCTATGTAGCTAATGTGATAAAAGATATGAGGATAGATCTACTATGCATGAGTAAATCATGAGAACAACATATGTACCTATGTGAGAAAAGGAAGTATCTTCCTGCCATAGCAGGAAGAAATCTAGAAAAAACATCAAACAGTTGTTTTCTGGCTTTGGATGGTAGGCTAATGTCTTAGAAAAGAGCAACAGAGACCCCCGGATTCCTTGGGGGTCTCTGCCTCCATTCAGTTAGTTGTGGAAGGGGAATTCATAGAGGACCTAAATGTCACCTATTGGACTTGCTGAGTTGAAGAGAGAGTGACTGGATGTCAGGATATTATAGTGCCTAGAATATACTTCTTTATGTTCCCTGAGCTTGTGGATATGGGATTCATTGTTTTTCAAAAGCCAACTGCTTGCCGGGCGTGGTGGCTCATGCCTGTAATCCCAGCACTCGGGAGGCAGAGACAGGAGGATTGCTGAGTTCGAGGCTTGCCCGGGCTATGTAGTGAGCTCAGAGCCAGCCTGAACTACAAAGCGAGACCCTGTCTCCAAAAAAAAAAAAAAAGCCAACTGCTAGACACTATTTCTTCAAATATTTTTGCATTTATTTTTTCCTTCTCCTGGATTATTAAACATCTTTGATATGGTTTGTAACTCTTATTTTTAGATATGCTTTTTTTTTTAAAAAGAAATTTACTGTTCTGCTCTTTAAATAAATAAAAACTCAGATAATTTCTACTGATCTAATTGCAATTTACTATTCTTCTCTTATGCTGGACCAGAATAACAAATGTGTCAAATATGTATTTTTCATTACTATGTTTTTGTTATTTTAGCATTCCCTTTAGAGCTTTTCATATCTCTGTCTCTCTGCTGCTATTTCTCATCTGGGCAAATGTGCCTTTTTTAGTGAGAAGCTTACATTAGAATCATAGATATACTTTATATTCCAGTCTGATATTTTCAATGCTCAAGTCACTATTGAGCTAGGTTTGGGGATTGCCTTATCCTTTGAGCACATTGTTGTTGTTCCTTGTTTTATTGTGAGTCTCATAATCTTTTGTAGTACATAGAAATATTGCTTGTGGTTCTAAAGACCAAATTAAATAGTCCTCACCTGAGATTGAGTATGACTGAAGAGTGGATTGACTTGGACTCTGGTACAATGGGTTGTGTGAATCAGTGAAGTCAGTGGTTGAGCTGGCTTTGAGTTTATTTGTTGCCATAGTTACTCTCATGCTCCAAAGACCTCGAATTCCTTCAATATTACTAGGGAATAAGGTTGGTTAACTAAATATAAAAGTAACAAAATGATCCCATGCATGCAATCAGATCATACTGCATTGGAACTAGAATTAGTGGCAAAAGATAGTGCATGCAACATGTAAATATATGGAAATTAAACTCTTGAACCATCAAGAAGGTCACAGAAGAAATCAAGGAAAATAAACAGATTCTAAATTCAATGATAATCCTGATACAATATACTAGAACCTGTGAAATACCATGAAAACAATCCCAAAAGAAACTTTATGGCCATAAATGCTCACATCAGAAAAACTGTGTAATCTCAAATAAACACCCTAATAATTCATTTCAAGGTGTTAGAAAATCAAGAACAATCTGAATCCAAAGTGAAAACACAGAAAGAAAACATAAAGGGAAAGAAAAGGTGCACATTTACCCATGTGATCTTTGACAGGGTTACCTACAACCCACACAAGAAAAAAATGAAGCTTGTTTAATAAGTAGTGCAGGCAAATCTGGTTATGAAAATGTAGAATATTTAATCTGAGTTAACACTTTACAAAAGAAGTATAATAAATACTGGAAACATGTTAAGAACATTTTGCTATCAAAGTAACACTGAGATTCCATCCTGCCCTAAAAAGAAGGCTATCACCCAGAGCTCAAAAACAATTACTAATGACACTGTGGGGGAAATAGAACCCTTGTACATTGGTGGTGCAGTGTAAACTAGTATAAACAAATGTGTTATGTAAAGCAACAAAAAGCACAATGCAAATCAGAAAACATACAATAGGAATCAGTGGGAAGACTCCCCAAAAGCTAACACTCACAATTGTATCTGACCCCACAATATTTTTTTCTCAAAGTATATGAACACGCAGGTTTATAACAGGACAATCTATAATAGCTAAATCTTGGAAGCAACTTATATGCTCATTGGCAGAAGAATAAATAAAGAAAATGTGGTACATGTACACAATATGTACTATTCAGTCATAAAAACGAATAAACTTGAATCATCTGAACCCTGAGACCATAATGTTCTGTGGAATAAACCAGACATAAAAGGTTCATTAGCACACAATGGTTCTTATATGAAAAACCTAAATTTTAAAGGCCAAACAGATCTATGAATTGTGCAATTTATTTTATATTTTAAATGAGTAAGCTGTTGTTGCTAAATACATTAAATGCTAAATGACACTACCATAATTAATTATATTTCACAGATCTAGATAAAATATTCCAAAAATTCATCTGGAATCAGAAGAGATCTAGAATAGAAAAAGCAAGTCTAGGCAACAAGGACATGGCAGGGAGTTTCACAATAACAGACTTGAAACTATACAATAAGACCATTTCTTTACAAACAACTTGGTACTGGCAAAGTAACAGACCTGAGATCAATGAAACAGTTTAGAAGATCCACAAACAGCTCCAGATGTACTAAGCCACCTCATGATTGACAAAGGAGCCAAACACTTTCATTGGAGAAAAGACAGCCTCTTTAACAAAAGGTACTGGAAAAACTGGGTTTCAACTACCAAAGATTAAATCTAGACCTAAATCTTTAACCATGCACTAGACTGAAATCAAACTGGATTAAAGATCTAAATATTAAAACAGAAACACCTAACTTGCTGGAACATAGTTTAGGCACAATCCTTAGAGACACTGGAATAGGGAGACTTAATGAACAAAAACTCAGCAGCATGGGAACTAGCAGTAAAGATCAACGACTGGGATTTCATCTTATTAAAAAGTTTCTGCAAAGAAGAGAAACCAACAGAGCAAAAAGACAACCAACAATGTGAGAAAAAAATTTTACCAGCTACCTGGAATATATAAAGAATTAAAGAAATCAGACCCCCCCCAAATTTAAAAGCAATTCAAAAACAGCCATCTAATATGAACAGAAATTTTTCAGATGAAGAAGTAAAAGCAGCAAATAAACATGGAGAATTATCCATATCACTGGTCATTTGAGAGATACAGATGAAAACAACATTGAAATTTCATCTCACTCCAGAAAGAATGGCTACTATCAAGAAATTAACCAATCCCAGCACTCGGGAGGCAGAGACAGGAGGATTGCTGAGTTCGCGGCAGCTTGCCTGGGCACCATAGTGAGCTCAGGGCCAGCCTGAACTAACAAAGCGAGACCCTGTCTCAAAAAGCAAAAAAAAAAAAAAAAAAAAAAGAAATTAACCAATAACAAATACTGGCAGGGCTGCAGGGAGAAAGGAACTCTTCTCCACTGTTGGTGAGAATGTAGACTGGTGCATCCATTGTGGAGATCAGCGTGGGGTTTCCTTAATAAAGGAAGATTAGAGATCCCATTTGACCCTATTATTTCCATGCTAGGTATATTCATCAAAAAATTAAAAGAATCATACCACAGTGACTTATGTTCACCCATGTTTATATCAATTCAGTTTGTAATAGCTAAATTTTGGAAACTGCCTAAATGCCCATCAATGGGAGACTGAATAAAGAAGATGTAGTTTCCTATAAAATGAAGTATTACTCAGTGACAAATAATGTTAGGTTGGAGACATTTATAGCTAAATGGATGCACCTTGAGGCCATACTTATAAGTGAAATAAATGGGACACAGATGTGTAAATACCATATAGTTTCATTATTATGAGAATCTAAAGGTGTAAATGAAGTCTAAAATGTATGAGAGGTGTTGTGAGACAGAAAATGTTCAAAAGGTAATGGTTACTGGGTGGGGGCAGGAAAAAGTAAAGAAGGGAACAAAAATAATTTGATGGTAAAAAAAAAAAGCAAAGCTTATATATTAAGCAGTTAAAGAGAGGGCAGGGGAATAGTAAAAGGTAAGACTCAAGATACATCATGTACAGGCACAAATTCTCAATGAGGAATGTGATCATAATATATTCCTAAAATGTACCAATAAACACAATTTATTAAAAACATTACAGGGGCAGGAGGTTTAGCTCAGTGGTTCCAGCACCTGCCTCACAAGTGCAAGGTCCTGAGTTCGATCCCCAGTAACCACATACAATGCTGTGCGTGGTGACTCACGCCCACCAGCAATCAATACCACATACCACGGTTCAGGCTGTCATGGCTCACGCCTGTAATCCCAGCACTCGGGAGGCAGAAGTAGGAGGATTGCTGAGTTTGAGGCTTGCCTGGGCTACATAGTGAGCTCAGGGCCAGCCTGAACTACAAAGCGAGACCCTGTCTCAAAAAAAAAAAAAAATACACATTGAGTTACTTGATTTTCTTACTGATGAAACCTTTCCATTTTATTTAGAGAACACAGTAAATGAAACAGGATTTTTGTTTTTTGTTCTGAAAATATTCTGTCTGATATCAAAATTCCCTATTTCCATTTTTCCACTTTAGACACTATCTCTAAATACCTGGATTATTTTATAATCATTTATTTATTATAGAATTATATGAATGAAAGAAATTACTTTATTGTAACAGGTTGAGTCTATGCAAATAATAATGGTAGTACTTAATGATGATAAACGGTAATAGAATTCAAAAGAAGTCTTATAAACATGCAGTACTGTCTCTTAATTCTCTAAAACCAACCTTACCTTTTCTTGGCAAACATTTCAAGATTCTCCTACAGCATCTTAGTCTGTTTAGTGTTAGCATTTATTTTTCTTGGCACATTCAAACAACACAGAGAAACAAATTTTATACTTGTAATATCCAGAGGTCCATTTGGGGTAACCCATTAATGAATGTATCATTGTGACCTGCAGGTATTGATGGGAAAATACAAATGATCTATACTTACGTTATTCTTTTATTCCATAATATCTCAAACATTGTTTTTTCTAAAATATATACCTTTACTTAGGGACAGAGTGACATTGACTTGGTCACAAAGAGCTGAGAAGTCTTATGAAGACTGTAGGTACCATAGGGAAAGATTGGAAATGAAGTCATTAATCACCTAGTCCAGCTTTGCAGGTACCTTGAGTCATTATCACCCATTCAGTGGCAGAATAAGCGTCACAGGAAAAGTTCAGCAAACCTGCTTATCTCCCACCCTTTCCACCACAAAGTGAATGATTTCATTCTAATAACTAAGTCATCCATCTAGTGTGTGTGTGTGTCTCTCTCTCCTTTTCTCTAGATTGCTTATCCTTTGCTACCACCTTTTTACAAATCTTTCTCAGCTTTGCACCAAGGGTTCTTAGATTAAATGATAGTTCACACCATTCAAAATGGATCGTCCTATTGCACATAATCATTTTATAGCAAAGTCTGTGGATCTATGTTAAGATGCTTACTTTTGTACCAGTCTGTCTTCTAAATTAATAATAATAAGAACTTTCTAAGAGGATTTTATGTGCCAGAGACTTTTAAAATGATTGAAAATGCATTAGTTAAACTTAATTTAAGTTTCATTGTAATGCTGTGAGGTGGATGCTATTAATATTTCCAGATCACAGAGGCACAGGTAGTAAATAAATTATCTGTGAGTGCATGGCTAACATAGCAAATCTGGGATTTGGAGTCAGTGCTCTGCCTGCAGGTTGTAAATTTGAACTACCAAGGTACACTGAGTCTCTGAACTTATTTTTGTTCTTGTATGCTGAAACAAAAATTTATTTTAAGACTCTGGCTTTTAATACATATTATCCAAAATATTTTCACAGAGTCACTCAGAACTAACTAAGCTGGATTTCCTCAAAAAGGAACCTACTAATTGTCAGACTTTATGTAAGATTTTACTTTTCTACACAAAACAAAGTCCACTGGGGCTATTTCTCTGATTCTCCAAGTTCTTCTTCCTTTTACTTTCTGTACCTCTCCTGTTCCTCCCCCTTTAATATTCTCTAATCTGTAAGAAGCTGTTTTAGACTCATACAAATTGCAGTGGGGCTGTTTTTCTTCACTGAACCCAAGTTTTACTTCTATGTTACATAGCTCTACAAAAACAGCTAAGGACTTTTGTAATGATCTCCAGTCAGGAAATGAGAGTGATATCAAAATCCAGCAATTCTCATTCCAGAGCACATGAGATTCTGTCAGTTTCAGCTAATTCAATACTTCGGTCTTTTTCTCTGGACAAGTAGATAGTTCAGAGTTTAGTTTTGCTCAGGGTTCTGGAACCTCAAGACATGGTGCTGGCATGAGCCTCTCAATGGAGGCTTGCACTGCGTCACAGCACAGGGAATGAGAAGCAGGAAAATAATCCAACATTTACAAGAATACATACCTGTGAGAGCAGAAGGCTGACCTGCTTTGTAACAGCCACCCTCACGGTGATGGACTCTGTTCTGTAGGGCCTAACTCATTCCCATCATGCTCACCTCAGGCAAGGAAAACTAACCTTTGAGAACAAGAAAGACTTCCACCGACTTGTATGGTAGTAACCAACTCTGAAACATCTCCTACTAAGACACACTTCTTCAAAGTCCCACCTTCTTTCAGGACCATTACAGTGGGAATCAAACTTCTACCATGTGCAATTTTAGAGGACAAGCCATACCCTTCATGTCTTAGTCATGTTTTCTCATTTCTGTGACAAACCACTCAACACCAAAAGTCAGAGGAGGAAACGGTTATTTTGGGTGACAGTTTGTATATGTTTCAGTCCCAGATTGATTGGCTCCAAGGTAGTCTGGCTTGGTAGAGGGGCATCACACAGGAGAAACAGTTCCTGCCAGGCAACAAAAGCATCCAGGGAACAAGTGACAAGTGACCAAGGACAGATTCTTTCTGTCCTTTTAATATTGATTCCAGACTACATATTCTAAGGGCAGGTAGCCTTCAGTCCTACCCAGAATTGTGCCAAACCCATCAATGCACTAATTTAGTGATTTCACACCCTTACTTAATCCTAGCAAGACATTTTCTAGATCCTGCCACTTCTTAAAAGTACCATCTATGACCACATGAGGCTATAGGAAGACATCTAGGCACAAGCCATAAAACCAAACCAGAGAAAAAATTGACTTTAATTTTAAGAAAGGCTATAAAGTCTTCATTTAATCAAAAATCATGTGGAATTTGAGAGCATACAGGAGTAGTAATCAAAACATTTGGATCATGACATCCTCATCTTTGGTTCATTTATCTGTTTCTTTTTATGTAGTTGAGCCCTCATATATTTTGTGAACCGTTAATTTCACCCTTTATTTCCAAGAAAAATGCTGGCACATATTTAACATGAAATATGTCCATGCAAAAATATAAGAAAATGAAAATGTTTGAAGGTACAGATTGAATGTAATTGTAGCATATTCACATATACCACATTTAAAACAAAAGTGGATGATTTTAGCAATAGAGTATTAAAGAAAAATGCAGACCCCAGAGATTTTATTCAAATATGATCTGGTAGTTAAAATATTCAATTAAGGAAACATTTTCGAGGGATGGTCATAGATGTGTCCAACTAGATAAAAAGGTCAAGGAAATGATTATGGAATTCAGAGTAATGCTCATGGTCAGTATGTAAAAGTAAAAAGATATGGGAGGGATACTACAAGACTAGAAATTGGGTCTTTTTTTTTTTTTTTTTTTGTACCAGGGTCACTATTACTTTGGTAAATAACCAACTTTTGAAACTCCACAGTTTGCAACCTACACCTTGAAATGTGATACTTTGTTGACATTCTCAGTTGATTTTAATTGTTCTCCTTCCCTGTGCTAAATACTTTTTCCACAAAGACAATTCATTGAGAGATCAATGCCTGTCTTAATTCCAAAGCCACTGCAGTGAACTGTCACACTTTTATATCGTTTAAAATGGGAGAGATGAGAGAAAAGAGAACCAAACTTTACTTCTTCCTTCCAAATAATTGTCACCTATATTGAAATATACATAAATACATCTAAATATTTTTGACCAACAACTGTTTATTAAGCTTTTATTACTTACGTAGGCAAACATTCATTCTTTCTTTAAACCATAGGAACTATTTCATTCTTTGGTGTAGTACTGACTCTAAAAGGTGCTGAACCAGATGAACTTTTAGCTCTACAGCATCCCACTGCATGTGTGTAGCTCTTGAAAGTAAAATCAGTTATTTCCTCTGATCTGAAGACAGTTTAGAAAAAAATGGGTTAGGAAAGATAGTTTCAGTCACAAAGGCACAAAGGTTTTTACTTCTTCATAACCACTAGCCCTTTTGTAGCTAAATGATGTCACAGTGATGCTTTGCCTGCAGATAAACTTTTATTAATAAAAGTTAATAAATTTGAAGTATCCTTCTTTTGAGGCATGTATTCTCAATTGTATTTCTTACCTATATTTTGATTTATTTTCTTCTAGACTTTAATTCCATTCTGATTATTGTTCCTAGAGCAATCAACAGACAAAAACAAATTTATAAAAATTGAAAGAGCATTTATAGACTCATAGTCAAGGAGAGATGAAACCCACCCCCCTAGAACCTCTCTTGTGTTACTGGAAGAATACAAAGTGGAGTCAGAGTCTGCTTTTGCAGCAGTTTAGGCTATAGCACAGATGCAGTGAGCAGCAGAGATGTGATGAGATCAAGGGGGAAAATTCACACTCATAGAGATTCCTTAGGCTCTCGTGAACCTTACTCATTCACACGTTGCACTAAAATCTCACTGGGTGAGATTCTAGAATTTACAAAATATTCTAAAAGATGTAAGAGGAGATCATGTGTTACTGATTTAAGACAGTGCAATCTGGACACAGACTATCAGCATACAAGTAATGAACAGTTTGTGCTGTGGATGAAAAGTTATTATTAGAAGTCACCAAGAATATTTAAGTTTGACCTTGAATTAGAATACATCAAGGAAAGATTAGAAATGGAAAGAATGCTATACAAAAAAAAATAGAAGAAAGAAGGGAAACTGGATTCATAGAAACCAGTGTATACTGTAAAGCATATCACTTGTAGGTTAGACAAAAATAATCTAGGAGGAGCCAAAAGATCCAATAATTTCAGAGACATGCCTGATGTCTCCAATTCTAAATGCTCCACTATAGATCGCTATGTCTCTAGTTGATAGAAAGATGGGCATAGTGAAACTTTCAGTTATCGAATGCTTACATTTCTTCAACCAGTCCCAAATCTTACGTTGTGTGTTTGTTTTGAGACAGGGTCTTGCTTTGCAGTCCAGGCTGGCCCTGAGCTCACTATGTAGCTCAGGCAAGCCTCAAAAATCAGCAATCCTCCTGCCTTTGCCTCCCAAGTGCTGGGATTACAGGCGTGAGCCACCATGCCTGGCACTGTGGTGTGTGGTACTGATTGCTGATGGGCGTGAGTCACCACGCCCAGTATTGTTGTATGTGGTTACCGGGGATCTAACCAGGGACCTTGGGCTTGCTAGGCAGGCACTGGATCCACTGAGCTAAATCTCTGGTCCCCAGTTCCAAATCTTAAGTCATCTTCACTCACCTTGATCAAAAACAAAAGTCCCTCACACTCTTATGACACATGAAAATAGAAATAAATTCCATATGTCCTGTACCTGGATTTCATTGTTCACTTTACCTATTTTAAAAACTTCCACTGTGTCTTTAAAATCCCCAGATCATGTTTTTGCATGCCTGGCACACGTATCAAATACATATATACATGTAATACATACATATATATATATATATATATATATATATATATATATATCCTTGTTTCTCAAAGCCACTGTCAAAAACTTGCTTAAATTGTTTTCTTCTTTAAAATACCAGATCTTTGGACCTTTCTGATATCATATTTTAGCTTCTTTGTTTCTTTTATTTGTGCAGTTGTCAATATTTTGGAACACTTGCATTAATTGATGACCTCATTTCTTCCAATGTCCCTGCTTCTGTAATTGTTGGAGACAGCAGTTCTCCATACCTTGGTCCTTTATTTATATTTTCTCCTTGTATCCAGAACTATATTTTATTCCATGCCCAACCCAGCCAAACAATAGCTTGAAAGAGTCCACTCTAAAATACTATGCTTTTCCCTTGAACTCACGTGATATTTTCTCCTTTTCAGCTTTTCATTCACATCAAGTCCAAACAATGTTACTTTTCCTGACTCCTTTGTACTGTTTATAATCATGACCTATCATTAAAATGGTTCCTTGGCAATATTTCAACAGATTTACATCAGCTTCTCCTATTTCATCAAAAATACATCCCATGGAGCCAGGGATTTAGCCCAGGTGGTACCGTGCCTACCTTGGAAGCAGAAGGATGTGAGTTCAATCTCCTGTACACACACACACACACAAAATTCCATGTTTAAATTATATCTTCACTTGTCTCTACCTGTGGATGACAAATGCTGCAGGAGAAAAATCATACATTATGAACATGTTTTGAACAAAAATATAAATTGGACAAATATATTCACACAAATATCAATTTGGCACACTGCTCAAATATAGTGTTACTGGTGAGTTCACTTTCTGACTCCAGCCTGCCTTTTCACATCTCCGTCTTATTGAACATACATCCCCCCTTCATTTTCAGCTAATAACTGCTCTCCATGCTTCTTAGGCACAAGAGCATCAACAGATATGAACTCTTGCTATTTAAAAATACCAAGTGCAGCCTCAGCATAATCCTACACATGCACCTTTTGTCCCTTCTGTTATAATGAAAGAAATACTTCTGTTTCTCTGTGTGTCCTATCCCTCCACTCTTTGCTTGGCTTTCGTTTTTTGACATATTGTCAAGGCCTTTCTCCCTATGATTTCCCTTTATCTTCTGTACCATTTTTTTCTCTCCCTGCTCTTCTGTACAGTGAAATACTTTAAATGAGTTCTCCATGACTGTCACTATTGTCCTTTTCAGTTGAGTTCAGGAGTGCTGGTATCCACACAATTTACCTGAAATTGCTCTTATCAAAATCCACTGTCTTTTAAGTCACCCACAATAAAATTAATTTTATTGTGAATTTTATCTAACCCACTTTCAACAGTGTTAGGCCAAGGAGAACAGAGCTTCCTTTCCTTCCTTCCATTCATCTTTCTTTTTCTCTTCCATTCTCTTTTCTGCTTCTCTTTTCCTTCCCTCCTTTCTTTTATTTTTCTTTCCCTTATTTTTGGATTGCTCTTTTCCTTTCTTTCATTCACTTTCTTATTTTCCCTTATTCTTTGCTTTTGTGATTTCTCTCTAAATGACTTATGTGCTTATTATTTCTATACTAAAGATTCCTAGATAGTATGTCCAGCTTTTGCTCTTGGTCTTCTGTTGCATCTATGTTCCCCTTAAATAGTTTTATCTAGTGTTACAGGTTGAAACAGCTTCTACAAACTGAATTTTGTCAACATGCCACGTAGGGTGCATCTTTTATGTAATAATCAGATCGTGATAATTCTTTGAATTAAAGCTGTTGAATGGTCTCCATGCCATTCAGAGAAATGAGATCCGCACACTGATTTCTCGTCTCACCCTTATTACCTCTGGTTCCTTTTACTTCTCTGTCTCCTCTGCTATGCTTGTGTCAGACACCCCCCCCCCTCACTTCCTTAAGCAGCAAGTTTTCTCCTGCCTTAAATCATTGGCATTGGGACCACTTCCTCACAGAAGTGTGCACCTGGCTAAGTGTAATTATCCTTAATTGGGTTTCAGATATCACCTTGTTGAAATCACATCCCCCATGAGGTGAAAAGTACATTATTGGAAAATGTTAGGAAGATCATCCTCATTATCAAATTCCAATGAACTAGGCTAAATTGTTTTTTGTGTCCTACTATTTAGAAAAGGGAACTTACAAGTGATAAAATAAGATATTCAGGCCTAGCAAGCAAAAGAAATGTCTAAGCACAGGACTGACGTGTGACATGGTTTCCCTTGACACTGCTAAAAATAAGAGAAAAGAAGTAAAGATAGAATATTTAATCAAAGGGAAGAACAATTTAAGGATTTGGAAAATTTCTAGACTGTCCATGTTGTTTAAATTGAAAAAGCACATTCAGGTGACAACATCCAGGGTTGGTGAAGTGATTCTTCATTGGATTCTACAGGCAGAAAGTGGGTACCTCACCTACTGCAGGCTGCAGAGCACCAGGGTTTAGAGCTTCCAGAAGTGACTCAGGTACACAAGGTGGCTCAGTATTCCCATCAAGGTGCTGCCTTCAGGCTCTGCTTCCCCTCTTCTGGAAGACTTTTCCTTGCTCACTCTGGCTGGGGCTGAATTGGATATAGGCCCCAGAAGGCACAGGTGGAAAACCATAGCAATATTTCTGCACTGGCATATTCATCAGCGCATAGAGTCCAGGAGCTATGGAGGCAACACTGTCTGCTTGAATTTCAAAAGAGGCTCTGAAGAGCCATGGGGTTCAGGCAGAAAAATTTCAGATGTTCAGGGCCACAGCAGAATCCTTGCTATGGCACAGGGTAGTGGAGCATGGAGGTGAGGCCATTACATAGACTTCAATTAGATGATGCCCAGTAAAGTTGTAGAGGTGGGAACACTGAAGAGCTCTGATAAAGGCAGCAGGAGTGGGCTGACCAAGTGATCCTAGAATCCTAAAGCCACCAAGAACAAAGCAATGTAACAGAGCCACACACCCAACTCTAAGAACTCTAAGGAGATGGGTTGTGCTCAGAGTAGCCATGAGGACAAGGTTGATCCCAATTTATCTAGAAGGTAAGATATAAAACTCAAAATGATTATGATAATATCTTACATTTTAAAGTTGTTTGTCTTTGGGGTTTTTAACTTGGAACCTCTGATCCCCTTCTTATTTTTCATTTTTGTAATGAGAATGTATATCCAATACCTATCATACCATTGCATTTCATAAATATATGATTAGTTTGATGTCATGAGGACAAAAAGAAAGTTTACCTTAAGATAAATCATAGACAAATGTTCATTTCTTAATTCTGACAAATGTACCATGGTTACCCAAGAAGTTGACTATAGTGTAAAGCAGGTGAGAGGTAGAAGGAAACCCCATTATTTTGTAATGCTTCTATAAATTTAAGTTCTTTCCAAAGTAAAAATGCTAAGTGAAAATCTTTTTAAAGCCAGATTCTAATTTCTATTATATCTACAAAGTTGCAGTAAAAAAAATATACAGTTAAACACTGATAGGGTTGAAACAACCACACAGAACACTATTAATGAAGACAAATGTGTAAAATTCAATGCCTCTAGGAGATAACAGCCTTTAGAAGGTATTCACTGTGCATTTTTAAAGTAATGCATTTTATGTTAGAGCAGTTTTAGATTTACAGCAAAATGTTGAAAAAGAAAATGGCCATTTCTTATCCAGCATCAGTTTTCACTGTCAACATAGGACAGCAATACAGATTTTGGAATTGATGGAGCACTGTTGACACCTCATATCACATAAGTTCATAATTTTCACAAAGATATTTTAAATAAATATAAAGAGTGAATATGAAAGTATATATTATATATTGCCTTTGCCAAAAACGTGTAACTACATGTATACATTTTGATATGGTTTTACAAGTAGTCTTGCCATTTAAAAATCTTTGATCTACTTGTGTCATATCCCCTGAACCCTTACAAGCACTTCCCTGTCTCTCTAGTTATACCTTCTCCAGAATGTACAGTTACACGCATGTCAGATTGACTTATGCTCCACAATAATATGCATTAAAGATTCCTCTCTTTTCATTTTTGATAGATCATTTCTTTTTGGTACTAATAGTAGGATCCTGAAATTCTACTGGATGCAAGCTGGGTGGGGAATATTTGGAGACAAACACGAAAGGCTAAAGCCAAGTAAAGAAACAGGAACCCCAAAGGTGACCTGCTAACTATGAAAGTATTACAATTTTTGAGACACGAGCAGATTCTAGAGATGGATTTCAGAATTTTCATTGCCCAGAAAGTCTTTATGCCTGTGATTTTCCTTTGTTCTGCACACATCCTCTGTCTGAGCCATCACCGTACACTGAGCTTATGTGAGCCAAATCCAGAATCCATTATTGTAAATTCAATCCAACTAAAAAAGAAAACAAAAGTCTCTGATAACCGTTTTTTTTTTTTTTTTTTTTTTTTTTAGACAGGGTCTCGCTTTATTTCAGGCTGGCCCTGAAGCCCAGGCAAGCCTTGAACTCAGCAATCCTTCTGCCTCTGCCTCCCAAGTGCTGGGACTACAGGCGTGAGCCACCACGCCCGGCACTATGGTATGTGGTACTGATTGCTGGTGGGTGTGAGTCACCACACCCAGCATTGTATGTGGTTACCGGGATCAAACTCAGGACCTTGTGGTTGTGAGGCAGGCACTGGAACCACTGAGTTAAATCTCTGGCCCCCTCTGATAACTTGAAAATCTTTCTAAAAAGAGAGAAGGCACTTAGGAAAAAAAAAAAAAAACAAAACATACATCTCACATACTTAACAATGAAAAACTTTGGTGGTTTTATGTTTGTTTGTTTGTTTGTTTGTTTTGCAATCCTGACAAAATGGTGAAGACACTCACCCTCACCTCTTTTATTCAAGAGTGCATTGGAGCTTTTCACTGCATCACTAAAGTAAAACAGAGGGACAAACATTGGTGAGGAAGAAATAGTTAAATAATTTGCTGTACCAAAATCCCTCTTGAAGGTTTTAAAGAATCTACAAACAATAAAACAAATAAATGAGAACGGACATATCTCAGATTCAAGTTTAATTACACAAGCCAACTTTATGACCATATAGTGTAATTGATTGGATCCCGACATTTTGAACCTGAAGTCTTAAATAGCTTCAAAACTAGGAAGTGCATGAGAAAAGTTTAAGAAAAGTGTGTGATGAATCAATACACAGAGACAAAAAATACTGCTAAGAGAAATAATATGATAAATGGTTCTAAAGATTGTTGTCATCGATCAGAAAGCTAAAACTGATCTATGGATTCAAAACAATATAACCAATATGATAGCTAATTATTTGAGATTTTTTTTTTTTCGCTTTTTGAGACAGGGTCTTGCTTTGTAGTTCAGGCTGGCCCTGAGCTCACTATGGTGCCCAGGCAAGCCGCTGCGAACTCAGCAATCCTCCTGTCCCTGCCTCCCGAGTGCTGGGATTACAGGCGTGAGCCACCACGTCCGGCATTGTGGTATGCGGTGTTGACTGTTGGTGGGCGTGTCTCCACACCCAGCATTATACGTGGTTTCCGGGGATCGAACTCAGGACCTTGCGCTTGCGAGGTAGGCGCCAGAACCACTGAGCTAACCCTCCGGCCCTATTTGAGAAATTTTAAAATTTAATATTTAGTAAAAATACAAATGCCTTAGTTGTTTTGAGTTGGAAGACTCACGTGACCTAATTTCTGTATAATATAAACTAATCAAAGGGTATGATGTCAGTGTACAATATAGATACAATGCAGTAGAGAACAACAGAATTTTACAACATCCTCATATCATATGAAGGTAGCTGAATTTAAAGGTGTGTGTGAAAGTGATCTGATGCCTAAAATTTAGCCTCATCAACAAATTGTGTTAGCACATATGGCTGTTTGGGGGAAAAAAAGGAACTCTTCCCATTATCTCAAGTCAGAAATTAATTATAACTGCCTTGAGCTAACACTATAAAAGTTCTAGTTTAAAATATAAAGCACAAAAAAAAACATAAACATGTGATTTGGGTTTCAGAGAAAATCTGCTTCACAGAAAATAGAAATGTAAGCCAGAGACTTTTTGCCAAGTAAACACAGTTTCTACCTTTGCAACGCTAAATTTCATCCTTGCAGGAGATACATACTGGTACATTTATTCTTCCATTCTCCCTTTGGTAGATGCTATTCAATCACTTAATAGCTTATTGATGCAAAATTCTGTCATATAAAAGCCAAATGAAGAACTTGAGACTATTTTTCATAATACTGTTGTTTCTTAACAGAGGAATTTTGAAATGCCAAAAGGGGAATTATTAGAAAGGAAAAAAAAAATGCACCTGATTAGACCACCTCTTATACTATTGTTTTTAAGAGAATAGTTCTAAAGTATTTCTAAAATCTAAGAAGACAAAGACAATTAATTAAAAGCTAATTATCTTTAGCTTATTAATTTTTCATAGCAACAGTGCAATGCAACTACAAGTGCTTTTCAAAAGTATTTTGTAGCTTTGGAAACTAGCGCTTTAATCATGAATAAAATGGAATTTGTGAATAGAGTTTTTCTTTGATTGATTCAGTTACGTATAAGTTAGGAAGCACAATGAGAAAGACACCATCCCTCCAAAACATGATTAGCTTGTTTCCAGGTAAAATGTTAACTTCTTTGCATTAAGTCGCTTTATGGTTCTGTTGCTGGAACATGTAATGGCAACACAAGCTAAAAGATTTTCTTCTGAACCATCTGTCAAACTGATGCCACATTCATTTTGAGATTTTAACATTTATAACTCTGTAAGACTGTATAATTATTCAAGCTTAGAGTAGTGCAATGGCTTTAAAATCATTTTTCAAACAGGTAACACTTTCTAACTCTAAATTTAGATTAAAATGATCTGTTTGACAGTTTCACTATATTAGGCAACAATTTTCCAGATATCATAAGGCAGTAAGAATTGATCAAAGCAGACAATTCAGCATGGTAAATCTTACTTTTCCTTAACTTTGACAAGATTTTATGGCACCTTGTCCCAGTATATTCATGTCAAATAATCAAATGAAGCTGAACACCTTATAACTCCAGATAACATAACTCAGCAAAAACAAAAAATCAGCACTCTTCAAGACTTTTTTCATGACATTTTTTAGTTAAGTTTAATTACCTTCTCGTGTAAGGTGACTGTTGAGCAGATGAGGACATAGTGAACATTATAGTTTTAGCAAAAAGAAGAGCTCCCTTTCTGCTATTAAAATACTTCTTTTTTGGCGATGCAATAAGATAAAAAATATTGATGACAAAGAAAGTGCTCACATATTATGGCCTTTAACATTTAGAAAGAAACAGGGTTTTATTTTGCTTTCTTATGGATTATATGTAAACACATTCTGAATAGAGAGTAATGTTAAATAGCATCTCAGATACTTGGGTGTTGGGTGGATTTCTCCCAGCCAATGTATTATTGTCATACCTAATAGTGTTAAGCACATTGAGCCAATGCAGTCATTTTGACCAGGTCTGGTTCTGACTCCTTTGGATTATGAGATGATAACTGGATACCACTGTGACTGGTTTACTATTTGTGGGAAGAAAAATTAAATTTCCATTTAAGGCAAAATTTGCATTTTGCCTTAAAGAATGTGGCCTGAAATTTGCAGAATAAATTCACAATAAAAGAGATAGTCAAATTGAAGGAGTGAGATACATGAAGTTGTACTGAGTCTTTCAGTTAATTTTACTTTATTTGAATAGTGTATAGTTTATATTTACCTATTTATAGATTTTATTGGTATATTGATTCAACATTGTCTTTGTATTTACAAGGCACTAAACCCTGATAGATGCTGATCAAAGGCAACATGTCCTGGTGAGTTGGTGTTTGCTCTTGTGATGCTTTACTCTTGTCCTTTTGAAAGACATGTTAATGCATGGATTCCCGAGTTTTATTCATTATATTACCATGTGATTCACCTAACACTTGAATTTCTTTCTTTTCTTTTTCATATCTTTCTTTGAAATAATTACTTTAAGACTAGGCAGTATTTAAAAATCAGTCTCTTTCTGTGGATACCATACACATATTGAAGTCTTTAAATCAAGCTAAGGTTGCTAGTCACTGATGGAGAAAGAAGCAGATAATATAAATTAACCAGCGAGTGAATTACCCAGGACTCTAATTTCTTGCATATTTCCCTCATAAATCATTTCATGGCTCGTTAGAACCTCCACCAGAGGGTGACTCCGAAGGGGAGAGAAAACAAAAACCAAAACAGTTCTATCTCCATATCTTCAGAAATCATATAAATTAGAATGACTACAGTACTTGAAACCAAAAGGCAAAATAAACACTGAGTTCACTATTCTTCCCATTCTAAACCTTGATCACGGCTACTTTACAAATAAGATTGGTGTTGCTTTGTGAAAATAATTTTCTTATTACATTCTTGTATGAAATACTATATAATATTCATGCATGATATATAATATCAATTCTAAGTTTTGGGGACTTCCAAACTACTGCTAAATAATGATATTTTATGTTAATGAATGCAATTATTAGCTAATCCAATTGATGAAAAACAAGCCAAGAAAACTCACTACTACAAATATAAGAATTTGATTCTTTTATCTTTTCCCAGAAATTCCCAGTGGATCCCTGGGACCTCTGAATTGTCCCCTCCCTTATTAACTACATTGTGAAGGATGTTACAGTACTCTCTTACTGACTGCAACAAAACCCCCACTATCCCTAAAACTGAAAGGACAGAAAACAACCTTCTCATACTTATTACAGATGCCGTTTGTATTTTGTGAAGCTAGGTGGTTGTTACAATATTTTTTACCCTGGAATATTTTTCTCTGTTCCCATCTTATATAGCTTTATTAACACCACTATGGTATAATTCATAGAAAATAAAAGGCATTATGTACTTTCACAGTCTTTATAAAGTTATTTAAAAAATATACTGTATTATATGAAATTACTTACCCAGTATCAAACAAAATAATTTTCAAAGATCTGTCAAAGGGTTTTATTTCAGTGATGGTAACAATGAGGAAAAAAGAAACAATAAATTCTTATATTTTCTTTTACACAAAAGCTCGCTGGTGAAAAGTATTTATGGTAAACATAAGTATATTGGTTTCTAGTTTTATCCTGCTATGAATCATAACACCTTTTTTACAAATTCTTTTTTTTTTTTTATGAGACAGGGTCTTGCTTTGTAGTTCAGGCTGGCCCTGAGCTCACTATGTAGCCCAGGCAAGCCTCAAACTCAGCAATCTTCCTGTCTCTGCCTCCCGAGTGCTGTATTACAGGTGTGAGCCACCATGACCGACTTCTTTACAATTTCTTACAGCTATTCTGAGCTTACTTCTAAACAATGCCTAATTAAAACAGATTTGGGGAACAGAAGTCCTTAACTAAGATAGCTCATATCTGCAGATGGAAAGTCAATCAAAATCTTATATTTATGTAATTGCTCAAGCAAATAATTGTTCTAATTTGCGATGTCTAATTTGTGTGTCTTATTTATAATACTTAGGTGGCTCTTTATGAATCATTACCCAATTTAATTTGTCTTTTGTAAAATGGGTACATTTGCTCTTCAGGGCCAACAAAACAAAGTAATGTAGATTAAGTAGCTTATACAGTAGAAATATAGTGTTCTGTAATTCTGCCAGCTGAGACAGGAATAAACTGTCGGTGGGATTGGTTTCTTCTAAAGGCTGTAAGACAGAATATGTCCTGGGCCTCTTTCCTTGTGGGTAGATGATCATCTTCTCCCTGTGCCTTCACGTGGATTTCTTCTTGTACACGATTTTGTGCAAAAATTTCCTTTTCTCATAAAGATACCAGTAAGAATGGATTAAGATGGACTCTAGTGGCTGCAAATTAATTACTTCTATGAAGTCCTTTTCTCCTCCTTAGATAATATAATGAAGCTATATATGAGTTAAAATATCATATGAGCATTGACTTCCAGGGCATAGTTTATAGGATTAATTTACAAGATATTTCACCATATGAATTGGGAGAGGGAGACACACATCAGCACATAGCACAGCTATTCCTCTTATTTCCATGTTGCTTTGACAAAATGAAATCATATCTAGAAATTATACTTGCCAGAAAATCACCAACCATATACCAAAAATCATTAGTAATAATTGCTGCTCTTCATGTTTTCATTTCAGAAGCAATTTCTCTTGGTAATTTTATTACAGTTCTATTGAAGAATAATTTACTTACCATAAAATTCAGTCCTTTAAAGTGTATCATTCATTGGTTTTGTAGTATACTTGGAATTGTTCCATCCTCTCCATTATCTAATATTAATATGTTTTGATACTTCCCCCCAAAACTTCATATCCATGAACAATCATTCTCCATTTCCTTTCCATGTCTTAGAAAACATTGATCCAGTTCCCATCTCTATGAATTTTTGTGTTCTGAACATTTTTCTAGATGTAACCTTTATAATTTTTGTTTTTTGTGACTTTATTCTTTCATTTAATGTGATATTTTCAGGACCATGCTGTATTGAAATATACACTAGTACATCATGCATTTGTATTGCCAAATCATGTGTCATTACATAGTCAAGTCATATTGTTTATCCTTCATAAGTTGATGGGCCTTTGAGTTCTTTCCACTTTGAGCTTCTATAAATAATGCAACTAGAAGGGTTGACTGCAAATTGTTTGAAATATATATGTTTCCATTTCTACTCCTCATTTCTTCATAACCTTACCGACATTTGTAACACATGGTTATCAGTTTTAGTGTTGTGCCATTCTATTTGATTCTAGATTTGACCAACGTTTCTCTGGTGATTGACTGAACACCTTTTCATGTGTTTGTTGGTAATTAGTGTTTTTTCTGGGAGGGAAGTTACATTTAGATAGAATGTTCATGTACAGCAAAGTTATATATGAGTTGGAAGGCCTATTTTACTCTTTGCAGGTTGAAACCCAGTTTTCCCAGCGTTTATTAAAGAGGCTATCATTCCTCCATTAATGGTGTTTGGCTTCTTTGTCAGAGACGAGGTGCCTTAGTATTTATGGAGTTGTTGCTTCATTTTGTAGGCTCTTCCATTGAACCTTGAATCTGTTACTTTGCCAGTACCATGCTGTTTTCTTTTTATAATAGTGACTTTGTAGTATATTTTCAAATTCAGGATTGTGATACCCCCTACCCCTGCCATGTTTTTCTTTTTTGCCTAGAATTGCTTTTTCTATGTGAAGTCTCTTCAAATTCCACATGGATGCTTGCATTATTTTATCTAGCTCTGTGAAGTATGCTGCTGGGATTTCAACTGGGATTGTATTGACTCTACATAGTAGTTTTGTGAGTATGAACATTTTGAGAATATTGGTTCTTTCCACCAAGAAACAAGGGATGTCTTTCCATTTTCTGTGATCCTTGTCAACCTCTTTTTTTCAGAGTGTTGTAGTTTTCAGAGATAAGGGCTTTCACCTGTCAGTTAGGCTGATTTCTAGATATTTCATGATTTTGGATGCTGTTGTAAAATAAATTGTTTCCTCAATTTCTTTCTCAGTAAATCCATTGTTCATATATAGGAAGGCAGTTGAAGTTTTAGTGTTGAGCTTGAGTCCATCTACCCTGCTAAATCTGGGGTATTGTGTCAGTCAATGTTTTGGCTGAGTTTTGGGGACCTTCAATATAGAGTATCATGTCATCAGCAAATAATGACAGCTAAACTTCTTCCTTTCTATCTTTACTCCTTTTATTTCTTTCTCTTATCTAGTTGGTATGACTAATGTTACCAGAATTCTACTGAACAGGAGTGGTGATAATGGATATCCTGTCTTGTTCCTGATCTTAGGGAGAAAGGTTTCAATTTTTGACCAGTTATTATGATATTGTTGTTGGTTTTCATAAATACCTTTTATGAAGTTGAGATAAAGACCATGTATTCCAGTTTTCTGTAGAGTTTTAATCATGAATGGGTGTTGGATTTTGTTGAATGCTTTTTCTGCATCTATGAAGATGACCATATGGCTTCTGTCCTTGACTCTGTTAAGATAATACATTATATTTATTAATTTATATATGTTGAATTGTCCTTGTATCCCCAGGATGTATCCAACTTGGTCAGGATGTATGATCTTCTTGGTGATACTCTGTATTCTGTTTCCAGTATTTCATTGAAAATTTTTGCATCTATATTTATTGTGAAGATTGGTTTATAGTTCTCTTTTTTTGTTGAGTCTTTCTCTGCTACTAGAGTGAAGGTAATGCTTGATTGGAGCAATGAACTTGGTAGTATATCTTCCCTTTTAATTTCATTAAGGAGTTGGAGAAGTAGTGGCATTAGGTCTTTCTAAATATCTTCTAGAATTCAGCAGCGAAGTCAATAGGAGCATGACTTTTCTTTGTTGGTAAGTATTTTTTAATTACATTTTCAGTTTAGCTGATTGATATTGGGGTGTTTAGCATTTTATATCTTTTGATCCAATTTTGGGAATTCATATGTATTTAGAAATCAGTCTATTTCTTTTGGGTTTTTCATCTTATTGTAGTACAATTTTCTCAAAGAAGGTATTGATTAGCCCCAGGATCTGTTGTGATTTCACAGTTTTAGTTCCTAATTAAATGCATTTGAACCTTTCCATTCTGTTTTTTTTTAATAAAATTGGCTAAACGTTTGTTGATTTTATTTTTTTAAAGTACTAAGTCTTCAATTTGTTGATTTTCTTATCATTCTCTTCATCTCCATTGCATTCATTTCTGCTATGATCCTTATAATTTCTTTCCTTGTACAAGTTTTGAGTTTGTGCTGTCCTTTTTGCTAGAAACATTAGCTTATTTATTTGAGCTCACTCTATTTTTTAGTAATGACATTCATTGCTATAAATTTTCCTCATAGAGATGCTCTCTTTGTAACCCAAAGATTCCCGTATGTTCCTCTGGAATTATCTTTTAATTGTAAAAACTGTTTAATTTTTTCTGTGACTCATTAGTTGTTCAGGAGAATGCTGTTCAATTTCCAGGTATTTGTAAGGTTCTTGGAGCTTATTACCTACTGATCTCCAATTTCAAGTTTCTATGACCTTATAGAAAATAGGGAATGACTTCAATGCTTTGCCCTTACTTAAACATTTTCTATGAATTACACATGGTCTATTCTGGAAAATCACCCATGTGGAGAATGGGTGTATATATAATCTGTTTTTGTGGTGTGGAATGCCCTGTAGTTGTCTATTAAGTCCAGTTGTTCAAAGATTTGGTTCAGATTTAGTAATTCATTGTTGATATTTCTTCTACTTGATCTGTCTGTTTATGACACTGGGATATTGAGGTCCTTCATTTCTAGAGTATTAGTGCTTATTGGCATTTCATGTCCATTAATATTTATTTTATGTAGTTGGGTACACCAGTATTTGGTGGATTTATATTTATGAATGGTATCTCTTCCATTATCTTTTTTTTTTTTTTGAGACAGGGTCTCATTTCATAATTCAGGCTGGCCCTGACCTCACTTTGTAGCCCAGGCAAGTGTCAAACTCAGCAATCTTCCTGCCTCTCCCTCCCAAGCACTGGGATTACAGGTGTGAGCCACCAAACCTGGCACTGTGGTATGTGGTATTGATTGCTGGTAGGTGTGAGCAACCACACGCGGCAATATAGTATGTGGTACTGGTTGTTGGTGGGCGTTAGTCACCATGCCTGGTATTGTTCGTTGTTACTGGGGATTGAACCAGTGACCTTGTGCTTGGAGGCAGGCGCCGGAACCACTAAGCTAAATCTCTGGTAATCAAAGAATTACCTTCTTTGGGCCGGAGATTTAGCTCAGTGGTTCCAGCACCTGCCTCGCAAGCACAAGGTCCTGGGTTCAATCCCGGTAACCACATAGAATGTTGGGCGTGGTGACTTATGCCCACCAGCCATCAATACCACATACCACAGTGCCAGGCGTGGTGGCTCATGTCTGTAATCCCAGCACTTGGGAGGCAGAGGCAGGAGGATTGCTGAGTTCGAGGCTTGCCTGGGCTACATCATGAGCTCAGGGCCAGCCTGAACTACAAAGTGAGACCCAGTCTCAAAAATAAATAAATAAATAATTACCTTCTTTGTCTCTCTTAATTAGTTTGCTTTGAAATCTACTTCATCTGTAACTAAGATAGCCACTCTTGCTTTTTTCTAACTTCCTGTAACAGGGATAATTGTTTTTCATCCTTTTACTTTCAGTCTATAGAGTTTTTTTTCTTTTTGAATTAGGTATGTTTCCTGTGTATAGCATATTGTAGGATCTTGTTTCTTAATCCATTCTATCAGGCTGTATTGGTGTATTAGGCTATTAATATTAATGGTTGTAACTAATAGGTATTGATTTATCCCTGTAATGATATTTCCCTGTTGCTGCCTCTTTTATCCTTTGTTTTATCCCCCTTTCCATTTCAATCTGTTAGGCCTCACTGAGATGTGATCTTCATTGTCTTTATCTAGATGTCCTTCAGAAGTTTTTGGAATGCTGGTTTCATATTCGTAGAGTTTCTGAGGTGTTCTTTATTGTGGGAGAATTTTATCTCCCTGTCAATTTTGAAAGATAATTTTTCAGGTACATTTATCTAGAATGGAAGTTGTTTTCTTTTAGGCTTCAAAATGCTTCACTTCAGGCTTGATTTGATGTGTGTTCAAAAGTTTGCTGTGCCTCTGATAGGCTTCCTTTGTATGTGATTTGTTTCTTTTTTCAAACTGCTTTCAATATTTTGTTCTTCTGTTGAATTTCTGGAAGCTTAACTATTAAATGTCTGGGGATAGACTTTTTAAAAATTGATTTTATTGGTACATTCTCTATATACATTATGATCACATTCAACATTGAGGGTTTGTGCCAGTACATGACATCACAGCTAATTAGAGTCTTACAGACCTCACTTATCTGTATGCCAAATTCTTTTTCTCTTCCTGTGAAATTTTATGCCATTACTCCTGTGAATTTTTGTTTTAATGTCTTTTGTGCTACCTCCTGTTTCTTAACTCACTCCAATCATTCTGAAGTTATTCTGCTTTGCATCATCCACAGTGGAGTTTTTAAACTCTTGGAAATCTGTATGAAGCTATTTAACAGATTCCATTACTTTCATAAATTATGCTTCCATGATGTTCCTGATCTTATCTTTAGAATGATTAATCATATCTTTCACTGTAGACTCTATCTCTGTTGTTCTCTGAGAAATTGTTTCTGATTTCATTCTTACTAGATCCTCATTTTTTGCCAGCTCAGGGAGTCCTGGTGATTGGGCTTCTGGTAATTTTATCTCACTGTTCCCTCGATTCCCCAGTCATAATCTGGAAATCTGGATTTGAGTCCTATTTAAATGGACTTATTTCTATTTATTTTTTTTCTTTTGTTTTTTATTTCATTTCTGGGATTCTGCCTAGACAGTGCCTATTGCAAGTATCTTTCTAGCTAATATTTAGAAGTCTTGGAGAACAGACAATTCCTAGGTCATCCTCCTTGAGTTTATAGTGCCCTTACACAGTCCTGGTGCACCATGAAGTATACTTGAACAGAACAATCATGTCACCTTGTCTATGGTAAAAACAAAACAAAACAAAACAAAAAAACAGTATAATCAACAGCATCAACACAACTCAAAAAATGACAAACTGTGGCAACTGTTATTCTGAAACCTTTAATCTCCTGAGCTAGGTCCATGCCCACATGCCAACATTCAGAAACCACCAGAAATATATTTATAGTATATAGGCCTTTCCACATGGCAGCATCACTCTTCAGGAATAAGGCTTACAAGAATTTGGGGAGGTAGAGAGATACATGGAAAGGGAGAGATTAGAAGTAGGGTTAGAGAACAGAGAAAGATCACACAGACCATGGGAGACTGGTATAGACCAGAGAAGAAACAGAAGAAATGAAAATAAACCAGAACACACTAACATTAAGAGGACAGCTAGAAACTATATTCATCCTTGTATAATAGCACAGAAGGAAGGGGAAGAAGGGAGAAGAGCAAGAGTAGATTCAAGAAATAGAGAGAATAGATACTGTATTTCCCCTCCTACACTAATAAAAATGACTGGGAAAAAATTGCAGGATAAAAGCTGGGTGCTCTCCCAGGGCTGGGGATTTACCTCAAGTAGTACCCCACTAACCTTGGATGCACAAGGGCCAGTGTTCCATCCCAGCTACTGCCAAAAAAAAAAAAAAAAAGCTGGGTGCTCTCCCCAGCAACAATCGTAGGCCCTAGAGGTGACCTCAGGTCATACAGCTGCCCAGGCTAGTGCTGACCAATGGCAGTTCTGGGTCAGATCACTCACCTGCTGAAGTTCCTGAGGTCATGCTGCTTGAAGGCAGGTATGGTGGGTCCAGGTCAGGTTGCTGCAATTCCCTGGAAAGGTTCTACTCAAAGGCAGGTCTGGGACAGGTCCCTGGAGTTCTCTTGAGTTATTTCACTCAAACACTGGTCAAAGGCAGGTCCCTGCCATTTTCCAGAATGGTTTTGCTCAATGATGTGTCCTGGACAAGTCCCTTCAGTTCTCTAGGATGGTTCTCTTCAAAGACAGATCTTGGGCCCATCGCTGAGTTCCCTGCAAAGACTCTGCTCCACACATCTTAATTATTGTTGATTTGTACTGCATTTTGAAATCAGGAAGTATAAGATATTCAATATTGATATTTTTTAACAATTTATTTGGGCATTCTGGGTTCTTTGCATTTTCACCAAAAATTTTTAAATGTTTTATCAAAATACTAGTGAAGTTAAGCACTTTTGACTTTGATAAAAATTATACTGAATCTATACATCAATTTGTAAAAGAAAGCTATCTTTAAAATTATGAGATCTTCTCAGGCCAGATGTAGTAATGCATGCCTGTAATCTCAGCACTCCAGAGGCCGAGGCAGCAGGATTACCATGAGTTCAAGGCCAACTGGGATACCAAAAGTGAGTTCATGGGCAGCCCAAATTACAAAGCAAGACCTTGTCTCAAAAAGAACAAAAAAAAAAAAAAGGAAAAAAGAAAGGGAAAAAGTTTTCTCACTAATGAACATCAGTTATGTTCCCATTTATCTGAATATTACTTTTTTTCTAAAACTTACTTAACATGTTGCCAAAAATGTCTTGCGTGTGTTTGGTTAAATTTCTTCCTACGTATACCTTTTCTGCTATGGCAATTAGAACTTTCTTAAGTTTGTTTTGGGGTGAACATTACAAGTATATAGAAATCCAAATAAATATTTTGTGTTGAAATTTTACCCAGAAACATTATTAAACTAGTTTGATAGTTTCTATAATTGTATAGGGGTGTCTTAAGATCCCTTTAATGTACATCATGTCATGTGCAATAGACATCTCTTCAATTTTTATTTATTTATTTTTTTGTCAAATGTCCCAGCTAGATTTCAGTAAAAAAGTTTAATAGACATGAGAAGGACAGAGCTGTTTTGTTGGACGACAGCTGTGAATGTTGCTCACATGTCATTTATCAGGATGAATAAGCTTCATTATATTACTGTTTTTTGTCATGAAAGGTTGCTGAAGTTTTTCAAACATTGCTGCACACACTGAGATAATTATGTTTTTGCTCTTTTTATTAGCATGCTGTATTACACTGACCAATTTTCTGATATTTAGCTCACCTTATGCTTTTGAGGTAAATTCCATTTGGTTATGTCCTGACATCACTTTAATATATAGTGGGGATTGGTTCACTAATATTTTGTTGGTGATGTTTGTATCACATTGTATAGAGGGCACTGTATTGCTCTATAATTTCTCTTCATAATTGATATTAAGTACTAGATAGATCTACTATTCCATTAGATCGCTGAGAAATCAAAAATATAAAAAGCAAAAAAAAATTTATTTTTTCTTAGCTTGTAAAGTTTTTCCACTTAGTACAGTCCTGTGCTGCATGTTCACATCTTATACTACTTTATTCCAGGGTTATTTCTCCAGTGAATGCTATTTCACTTCCACAATAAATCAAATACAAAAACAGCAATAATTGCATCAGTATCACTACTCATAGTCCCTTCCTTTTCTCCAAGAGAGAAGAAAATTACAAAGTTTAGAGAACACACCATATTGCTTTTTGTGTGTCACAAACTACTGAATTTTTTCCAACATTGTTACGACAATCAAAATTAAATAAGATTTTTGTTCTTTTCTTTGAAAAGAGTGACTTTCCCAAATAGTTCAGTTATCTAAATAGTCTCCCACGTGTTTTCTCTCTTGCCTCTAACATTGAAATCCTCTCCACTGTCACTAAGCGCTATGGAGTATTTCAAGCTACAGAAAGAGAGATGGCTGTATCCTTCTCTGCCAATGGGTAGAATATGGGGTAGATCAAATCCTCTCCTCCCTCAGCCATCATGATCTATTAGTTTTAACTAGAATTTTGCTCAAAAGCCATCATGTGTATTATGAACTATAGTAGACAAGGAATGAAGTTGAAAGGCCCTATGACCTTTCTTTTGCAACACACAAGAAAAGGCACTCAAAACCTGGGGTGTCACAAGTAGGTACCAACTTGCTTCTCCCATCTGAGGTGTGTCTGCCTTTAATTTTCACATCTAGCATAGTCATCCTGATTTCTGGAAATCTTGGTCTTTCCATCAAAAACAAAACAATGAGAAAGAAGTCAAAAAGTCCACCTTTTGATTCCCTTGTGGTTCTTCAATATTAAACAACTGAGAAACATAGGGATTGATATTTGTACAGTCTTTTACACAGTCATTCATGAAAATGGGACCCATTGGGTTATCTATTCCAATTTTCACTGAAAAGATTCATGCTTTTTTTTTTTTTTTTGACAGGGTCTCACTTTGTAGTTCAGGCTGGCCCTCAGCTCACTATGTAGCCCAGGCAAGCCTTGAACTCAGCAATCCTCCTGTCTCTGCCTCCCGAGTGCTGGGATTACAGGCATGAGCTGCCATGCCTGGCACTATGGTATGTGGTATTGATTGCTGGTGGGCATGAGTTACCACGCCCAGCATTGTATGTGGTTACCGGGATTGAACTCAGGACCTTGCACTTGCTAGGCAGGCACCGGAACCACTGAGCTAAATCTCTGGCCCTCATGCTTTTCTTTTAAAGTGACTTAAAATTTATTAAAGACAAAAAGTCTGCTCACTACTGATGGGTCTTGCATATCTTGCAAATATACACCTTGGCAGTAGGTTATTGTGATTTAACAGCATTGCCCAGGATGGTGGTGAGAAAAGTGTTTTTGTTTTTCTTTTTTTAAATTCAGGTCTGTTGTTCTATGCACAGGTGCTGACTCACAGTCCCACAGGCCGGAAGTCCAAGATCAAGGGGCCAGGCAACTTGGCCCCTAGTGCAGGCTGTCCTTTTGGATGACAAGTTTGGTCTTTATTCTAAAATGCAGAGATGGAAATGCATACTGATCTTTCTTTCATACAGCTACACTAATCTTATCAAGGAGGTCCATCTCTTATGACATCTTCCAAACTCATTTACATATTAAAGGTCCTACCCACTAATAACATTATGTGGGCAGGAGGATTTCAACATGTGAATATTGGGCAGAGAAACACAATCATTCTGCCCATCCATCAGTGAGTCTGCCCTCTTCAGTTTGTGTATTTTGATCAGGAATTTGTTCTGATAGAAGCTATTTCAACTGGAGTTTTAATTGCTGGACTTGGTAGTGTTCTGGTTTTGGGGGGAGTTGCCAATACCTGCAGGAAGGAGAGTTCAAAACAAAGTTAGGTAGAAACTTGTACTGCACGTTTTCCTGTTAGGTGTTGTTCTGAGTTCTCACAGCAGTGTGTGAGTGCTGTGAAGGAAAATTTTCTTTTCTTTAACAGATGTAAAAACTGAAGTGTGGAGAAGTCACTTATGTATGTAACAAAAGAAAATTTTAAATCTGTTTTTTTTATTTCAAAGCAAGATTCTTTCCAAAAAATAGTTCAGATATAGGTATTAGGGTAATGTCATTTCTTATATGTATTTGTTAAATGTTTGTGCTATAAAAATTAATGAAGATTGAGTTATATATACCAATGAAGTCAGAAGAGTTTTGAACATACCATTATCTATGAGGAAGCTGCACATGGAATGCAGTTTGTATCTCAAAATCACTGAAACACAAAATCATTTTCACCCTGAGGATCTCAAATGGGGCTTCTGAGGAAGTCCTTTTACAACACAACACTAGAAAGGTTATGTGAACCTAAGTTCTCTGTCTCTGTCTCTGTCTCTGTCTCTGTCTCTGTCTCTGTCTCTGTCTCTGTCTGTCTGTCTGTCTGGCTGTCTGTCTCTCTCTCTGTCTTGCTCTTTCCTTGTTTTTTTGAGATAGAATCTCACCATGTAATTTGGGCTGGGCTTGAAGTCACTATGTAGCTGAGGCTGACCTTGAACTCATCACAATCCTTCTTCCTCAGCCTCTTAAGTGGTGGAATGACAAGTGTGTGCCACCTTACCTAGCTTCTCCTTTGGTTTTGAACCTTCTACCCATGAGAATCTTGTCATACATGGTAGACTAAGTATATCCTTGACATTCACCCTACTCTGGTCTCCCTCTCCTCTCTTCTATGTTTCAGCAATCCATTTATAGATCAGGCCTAGTCTTTGCTCCATCCTTATCAGATCTTCATCTCAACTTCCCAAAATATTTGTTGATTTTCAAAAATAACCCTAGGTGTCACTGGGAAACTTCATCAAAAAGCAGGCCCACAATGATACCTGCACCCAGGATGGCAGCTTGATGGTCAGCCCCCATTCCACACCAGAACTGCACTGAGACAGACCAGGCAAGACAAAAGTAGAGGGATACCTCCTTTTGACTAATGTGCTTAGCTTGGTATATTGTTGTTGCTGATTTTTTTTTTTTTGAGACAGGGTCTTGCTTTGTAGTTCAGGCTGGCCCTGAGCTCACTATGTAGCCCAGGCAAGCCTCAAACTCAGCAATCCTCCTGTCTCTGCCTCCCGAGTGCTGGGATGACAGGTGTGAGCCACCATGCCCAGCATTTTTTCTTTTTTTTTTTTTGAGACAGGGTCTTGCTTTGTAGTTCAGGCTGACACTGAGCTCACTATGTAGCCCAGGCAAGCATTGAATTCAGCAATCCTCCTGCCTCTGCCTCCTGAGTGCTGGGATTATAGGTGTGAGCCACCACACCAAGTTGTTGTTGCTGATTTTGATGTTATTGTTACTCTTTTTATTTCTTCACTCTGAAATAAATATTTTTTTTATTTTCCTATTTTTCTGGTACTGAATCTTTTCAACTTTCTGGGTTTCTATCCTCTTAAATGGTTACATCTTTATAGAAGAGGGAAACTAGTTTCTGTTTTGGCTTCTACTTCTAGGACACTCTCTTTTGAGTGAGTAAGACCTTTTGCTCTTACACCCTCTCCTGTCTCCCAATCAGAACCAAGATCCAGAAGTTAAAGGCTCTCACTATGCCCTAATTCTTCCTCTGTACTATTACAAGAAGGTATGCAAAGTCTCCAGTGGTCTTGCAGCTCTCAGTTGGTACTGTCTTATATATGTCCCTTTAGCCTCTGTCACTCTCTGGCATACATGACGTTCTTGAGATCTATGTGATCTTTACAAATCTGCTAACCATATTTCTAGGCTTTCATTCTCCTTCTGTCTTCCTACCTCCCTGACTCCCTAGTGACCTTTTATTCCCAAAGGGTATTGCAGGTACATTTAAGACCTATTATGTTGTGTACCCATTCCTGATTAATTCTAAATGTTGGCACATTGACATAGAGGTAACTCATGAGTTCAAAGTCTTCAGAATAGAAATTATCAAAACTTTTCATTTCATTTACTGTGTTAACACTGTTGTTGGTATGGATATTATTATGGTAACAAAGATAATTTGATTATTCTGTTCAAATACCTTCCATGATATGCCAGATCTGAGAACTCTCAAGGGTCATTTCAAATTCAAGGAGGACAACTCAGGAAGGTGCCACTTCCAAAGGGTCTCAAATAATAGAAAGAGACTTGCAACAAACATTGCCCAAACACCAGGCAAGGAATTAAACAAATAACATTAGCAACACCAAAGGAGTAGAAATAAGGAAATATTCAAAAGGCCAGACACAAAGATCACCACCACAGGGGAATTCAGGAAAAAGGGAAGTAGAACTAACTGTAACTCAAACACCAGGACTCTTTGAGATGGTATCAAAAGCAAATCTAGTAAAATGGAAATCAGAACTCATCTCTGAGATGAAAACAGAGATACTGTCAACAGTAAAAGACTTCATTAAAGAAGAGATCAGTGAGATGATAGAATCTAAGATACTAAAGCAATAGAAACTTTTAAACAGCTTCAATCAGAGCTCCATGTGTTGAAGAAGGAGAACAAAAGTTTGTGAAGTAGGATGAATGAAGCAGAGAACCGAATCTCAGACCTGGAGGACAGTGTAGCAGCCAATGAACAGGAAAGACATAATCTATGGAAAAGGGCAAGGGGCCATAGGAAATCAATCCAACAGCTTCTAGATGATTCACAAGAATAATGTAAGACTGATTGGAGTCACTGAGGAAGGAGGAGACAGTGCAAAAACTGTTGTCAGAGATAACAGCAGAAAACTTCACAGGAAAAGAATTGGACATACAGATAAATGAGCCCTATAGGACTCCAAAAGTCCATAACATAAAAATATCTACACCTAGACATACAATTATAAAGGTTCCAGATACATATCAAAAGAATGAAATACTGAAAGCAGTTAAAGAAAGAAAGAAAATCATCTACAAAGGGAAGCCCATTAGATACAGAGCAGACTTTTCAACACAAACACTCAACACAAGAAGAGCCTGGAGGGAAGTGTTTCAAGCATTGGAGGAAAACAACCTCCAACCTAGACTGATGTATCCTGCAAAACTATCTTTCAGAATAGACAGGGAAATAAGATACTCCCATGAAAAAGAACACCTGAAACACTTCACAGATATGAAAACTGCACTTCAAAACATTCTAAAGAACATCTTAGAAAAAAGCACAGAAAATTCCACACCCATAAGAACCAACAGAGTGAACTCCCTGGGGCAAACAAACTGAATGGAAAAGGGGAAAAGGATGGAAGAAAAGAGCCAAGAACAGGGAAACATGGCAGCTCTAAATCTTTCCATATCAGTCATAACCATTAATGTCAATGGACTCAGTGGGCCAATTAAAAGACACAGATTAGCAGACTGGATCAAATGCAAGATCTTATAATCTGCTGCACACAAGAAACATATCTAATTCAGAAGGAAACCCACAGACTGAAAATAAAGGGATGAAAACAATAATCCATGCCACAGGAAACTGCATAAAAGCAGAAGTGGCTCTCTTGTTTGCAGATAAAATAGATTTCAAACCCAAACTGATTAAGAGAGACAAAGAAGGTCACTATATTCTCATACAGGGAGCAATCCAGGAGAAAGAAATAACAATCATAAATATTTATACACCAAATTCTAATGCACCCAGCTATATAAAACAAATATTAATGGACCATGAAAAGCCAGATAACCATTAACACAATAGTTGTAAGGGACTTCAATACTCCACTGTCACAAATTGACAAATCAACTGGGCAAAGAATCATTAAGGAAATACTTGTGCTAAATCAAACTTTTGAACAAATGGACTTAATAAATTACTACAGAGTATATCACCCTACAAGGTAAGAATATATGTTCTTCTTAGCTGCTCATGGATCGTTCTCCAAAATAGGTCACATCCTAGTTCATAGGACAGGCTTACATAAATGCAAAGGAACTGAAAATATCCCCTGCATACTATGAGACTATAGTGCCTTGAAAATGGAGCTGAATGGCAAAATAAATAAATAAATACATAAATATTCCAAGATCCTCACAAACACATGGAAATTGAACAACATTCTGTTGACCAAGCAATGGGCCACAAAAGAAATTAAGCAAGAAATCAAACAGTTTCTACAATTAAATGATAACCCAATACAACATACAGGAATTTATTGGACACAATGTAAGCAGTCCTACCAGGGAAATTCAAAGCAGTGAATGCCTACACCTGGAAAAAAGAGCAAACTCAAATAAACAATCTGATGATGAACCTCAGACAACTAGACAAAGAGGAGCAAGACAAACCCAAAGCTCATACTAGGGAGGAAATTATAAGGATCAGAGCAGAAATTAATGCAATGGAGACAAAGAGAAAAATACAAAGAATCAATGAACAAAGAGTTACTTTTTTGAAAGGATAAACAAAATCGATAGACCCGAAGCCAACCTTATGAAACAAAGGAAGACTTAAAGCCATGGTATTAGGAATGAAAATGGGGAAATCACCACAGATCCATTGGAAGTCCAAAGGATCATAAACATGTATTTTGAAAATTTATACTCCAAAAAGATGGAAAATTTAAAAGAATTGGGCAGATTCCTAGACACATATGGACTTCTGAAGCTGAAAGCAGAGGATATAAAAATGTTAACCTGATATCAATCTGTGAAATTGAAAATATTATAAAAAAAAAACTACCAACAAAGAAAAGCCCTGGTCTTGACAGCTTCATTGCTGAATTCTACAAAACTTTTAAAGAATTGTTAATGTCACTACTTCTCAAACTCTTTAATGAAATCGAAAGAGAAGCAGTACACCCAAAATCATTCCTTGAAGCAACCATTGCCTTGATTCCAAAGGAAGACAAAGACCCAACCTAAAAAGAAAACTACAGGCCAATCTCTTTAATGAACATTGATGCAAAAATCCTCACTAAAATATTAGCAAACAGAATACAGAGAGTTATCGAGAAAATCATACACCCTGATCAAGTCGGGTTTATCCCAGGGATGCAAGGCTGGTTTAACATACATAAATCAATAAATGTGAGACACCATATTGACAGACTCAGGACAAAAGCCATGTTGCCATCTCAATAGATGCAGAAAAAGCACTTAACAAAATCCAACACTCATTCATGATCAAAACCCTCCAGAGAATTGGAATAGATGGACTTTATCTCAATCTAATACAAGCTATTTATGAGAAAGAAACCGCCAGCATGATACTAAATGGGCAAAAACTGAAACCTTTTACACTAAGATTAGGAATGAGAAAAGGATGTCTGCTGTCACCAGTCTTATTTAATATAGTGCTGGAAACATTAGCCACAACAATTAGGCAAGACAAAGAAATAAATGGAATAAAGATAGGCGAGGAAGAAGTTAAACTGCATTATTCACTAATGATATGATTCT
This sequence comes from Thryonomys swinderianus, assembly GCA_004025085.1. Lineage (NCBI taxonomy): Eukaryota > Metazoa > Chordata > Mammalia > Rodentia > Thryonomyidae > Thryonomys > Thryonomys swinderianus. The sequence goes on from PVIC010001082.1 coordinate 39,502, forward strand.
CTATATAGAGGATCCTAAAAACTGAACCAAAAGACTGCTAGACTTAATTACCAAATTTAGTAGTGGAGCTGGATACAAGGTCAATACTCAAAAATTAACAGCCGGGGCCGGAGGGTTAGCTCAGTGGTTCCGGCGCCTGCCTCACAAGCGTAAGGACCTGAGTTCGATCCCCGGTTACCACATATGATGCTGGGCGTGGTGGCTCACGCCTGTAATCCCAGCACTCGGGAAGCAGAGACAGGAGGATTGCTGAGTTCGTGGCAGCTTGCCTGGGCACCATAGTGAGCTCAGGGCCAGCCTGAACTACAAAGCAAGACCCTGTCTCCAAAAAGCAAAAAAAAAAAAAAAAAAATTAACAGCCTTTGTATACCCAAAAAACAGATTCATGGAACAAGAAATTGGGGAGTCAATCCCTTTCACAATAGTACCCAGAAAAATGAAATATTTAGGCATCAGTCTAACAAAGGAGCTTAAAGTCACTTACTCTGAAAGCTACAGGACTCTTCAAAAGGAGATAGAAGAGGCTATCAGAAAATGGAAAGACAACCCTTGTTCCTGAGTAGAGAGAACAACATCATCAAAATGGTTATACTCCCACAACTACTATACACATTCAATCAATTCCAATCGAAATTCCATCACTGTACTTCATAGAGCTAGAGAAAAGCATCCAAAAATTCATCTGGAACCACAAGAGACCTAGAATAGCAAAAGCAATTCTAAGCAACCATGACATGGAGGGGGTATTACAATCCCCAATTTAAAACTCTACTATAAAGCCACAGTGATAAAAACTGCATGGTACTGGTAAAGTAACAGACCCCAGGACCAGTGGAATAGATTAGAAGTTCCAGAAACAACTCCAGATACACTAAGCCACCTTATCTTCAACAAAGGAGCCAAACATCCTCAATGGAAGAAAGCCAGCCTCTTTAACAAATGGTGCTGGAAAAACTGGGCTTTAACTTGCCAAAAATTAAAGCTAGACCTATCTCTTTCACCAGTTACTAAACTAAAATCACAATGAATTTGAGACTTAAACATTAAAACAGAAACAATAAACTTGCTGCAGAACAGGTTAGGTAGAACTCTTGGAGACACTAGCTTAGGCAGAGACTTTATGAACAAAACCTCTATAGCACGAGAACTAGCAGAAAGAATCAACAAATGGGATCTCATCCTACTAAAAAGCTTCTGCACCGCAAAAGAAACTACTGGCACCGCTCAATATCACTGGTCATTTGAGAGATGCAGGTGGAAACAACACTGAAATTTCATCTAACTCCACAAAGAATGGCTGCTATTGCAAAATCAACCAGCAGTAAATGGTGGCAAGGCTGTGGGGAGAAAGGAAGCCTTTTCCATTGTTGGGGGATTATAGACTTGTACAACCATTGTGGAGATGTGTGTGGAGATTCCTCAGAAAACTAGTATTACAGGTCCCATTTGACCCTACTATTCCCCTGCTAGGAATATACCCAAAGGAATTCAAAAAATCATATTGTAAAGTCACATATGCCCCGTGTTCATAGCAGCTCAGGTTGTGATAGCCCAATCTTGGAAACAACCCAGATGCCCATCAACTGGAGACTGGATAAGGAAGATGTGTTTTCTTTTTTATAAAATGGTGTGTGACTCTTCCATAAATAATGACAAGTTTCATTCATTTATGTACAAACGGATACAACTTGAGGACACACCTCAAGTGAAATAATTGGATCCCGGATATGTAAATGCCATATCTTTTCTTTGGTATGAGAACCTGTAGATAAAAATGAGCTGTAGAATGTATGATAGATTTTTGTAAAATAGGAAATATTCAAAGGGAATTTGGTGGGGTAATGTAATGGGAAAGAATAAATGTAATTTGGAAAGAAAAAGAAATAGCATGTATATAAGGGGTGTAGGTATATGGGTAAAAATGAGAATTTCTGTCATATTCTAATACAAATTCCCCAATGTTGAGTATGATTGTGCTCTGTATATAAAACATAACCAATAAAGAATTCATTTTTTTAAAAAATTAACCCTAAGTGTTAAATCTCCAAGCCATATCTGCATTTTAATAGAGGATTCTTTGTACAATGAAAGTAATTTACCCTTCAAGGAATGAATTCTAATGTGATACATTAGGTACAATATCAAACTGTAGAGAAACTGCTTTGAATAGAGGCTTTTATTTATGTTTGGAAAACCTCACCATCTTGGGTAATGGCCAAACCATCCCTGGTGATTCATTTAAGTTTGCAATTCACTTTAAAGTCCACCAAGCTCAGGGTTGTTGGACATTCTGTAGTCCTTTCAGTCATGGAAGAATTTTAGCAACAACTCATGAATTCAGGGGAAAATTCTCTCAGAAATCATGAACTATACTCTTCTAAAATGAGTGCAAGGGCCGGAGGGTTAGCTCAGTGGTTCCGGCGCCTGCTTCGCAAACGCAAGGTCCTGAGTTCGATCCCCGGTTACCACATGTAATGCTGGGCGTGGAGACATGCCCACCAACAATCAACACCGCATACCACAATTCCGGACGTGGTGGCTCACGCCTGTAATCCTAGCACTCGGGAGGCAGAGACAGGAGGATTGCTGAGTTTGTGGCAGCTTGCCTGGGCACCATAGTGAGCTCAGGACCAGCCTGAACTACAAAGCGAGACCCTGTCTCAAAAAAGAAAAAAAAAAAAAAAGTGGAAAAGTTGTGGGGACATGCAGTGTACCATTATCTAGTTTTTTGAAAATAATCTTTTCAGAATTTGCTGAAAGTATGGTATATATGACAGAAAGGAATGGAAAGTAGCAAGCTTTGGCTATTGATAAATTAAGTTTTTGTTTGCCTTTTGTTTTTTAGTTTCTTGGTAACAATTCTATCTCCTGAGGAGTTAAATTAACAGAAGCCTCCATTCATAATCTGAATTATTTAATAGTTGCATAGCTTTTATTATCTATTTTGTGTAGATTTTATACCATTGAAATGATTGTAACTTTATTCAACAAAGATATTGTGGAAAACTTACATTTTATAAATGGGAAGGCAATTTTCATTTAGAAAAAAATATTAGCTAGAGAATGAAGAATATGTTACCCATATTTTCCCTCTAATAATTTCAAGAAAACTACAGAGAATGCAGCTCAGAAAAACTTACAGTATATCTTCCAATACACAAATTACTCCTTCACTTTTCAGGAAGATAAGTCAGTATCTCAGAAAGATGTACTAACTTTGACAAGGTAAAAGAACACCCCAGAACTCTCTGAATCAATTAGGATTTGATTCATGAAACACAATCAGAAAAACATCCTTGATATACCCTATTGCTCTCTAGATTTAAAATAAGCTAATGATGAGATCTGTAGAAATCTAATATCTAGCTGTAGCACAAGTCTGATATTGACTACACTAAATTAGATCCTATAAATTCTGTTCAAATTTTATGTCCTGATGAACATTCTGAAGTAGCCCATATTATTTGTAACTCTGTGCCCATCTTGTTTTTACTTGTTCCTACATTTATTACCATAGCTGTATCTTCAAAAATAGGCTCTCATATCCCAATAAGTGAATGTGCTATCCTTAATTCACTTCTGGTTTTCAGTGGAGGCTGTTCCATCTCAATTCTCTTCATTCCTTTTGCTGTTTCCTTGTTTGATCTCAAAGAATTTGAACTTATCATAAACTCACGAGGCCACAGATCCCATCTCTATCTTGGAGTGTAGTCTTTGTTGACTTTGAAAAAGGCATGGAAGGACCAAGGGCAATGTTAGCCCCAAGAAAAACTCATAGTCGACTAGAGTGTCCATCTCAATCAGAAAACACCATTAGAAGCTGTGATAGAGACAGTGGTAAAGATAGAGAGAAGGGAGCATTGCAGGGATTTTCTTTCCTCAGATGTGACTAAAACAAGAGTAGAATCAAAGTGCCTATTTCTTACTTTAAGGAATGTTAGCAGCAGAATAGGAAAGATTTGAAAGAATTTTTCAGCTGTGAAATTTCACTCCAGGGACTATTTCTTTGAGTAGGCTCTGGCTAGTTAAATTGAAAATGAAATTAAACATTTTCAGAGATTTTTCAATTTCTCCCCTGCCAGCATCCCCCAAATTGCCTGGACTAGCAAATGAGATGCTTGGTAAAATACAGCCTTGAAAGACCTGCCACCCCCCTTCCTGCAAGCAGTAGTGGCTATTTATTAAATTTCACTCGGGGCTGTCATATACACTTTCTCTTCTGGGATACAATTTGCTGCTTTAAAAAAAATCTTAAAATTGGATTGTTATTTAAAAAAAAAGTGAGTCAACTGAAATTACTGTCTCAGATACAATGAATCTAAGCGATAAGATGACTCAACAAGGGACTTTATGAGAGGTTTGGGGTCCGTTGCTTCAACAACTTGCACATTCATGTGCCTCAGCTTACATCTAATTGTATTCTGAGATAACAGCCCCATTTAAGAATTCTTAGCCCCCTCTTTCATTGCTCTCCATGAATCTCCAGTTGCATGATAGCTGAGTAACTGACTCTTGAGATGTTTAGCATAAATCTGCACAAACTGTATGTCTTCAGAGAGGTAAATGACATTTTCTCTTCCCAATATATGTGTTTAAAAAGCATGACTAGGCCATTTTTTCTACATGACAGAATTTCATGCAAGCAGGCTCATTTCATTTATGTGGTTTTCTTTATATTTACAAGAACAAAAGTACTTACCATGTTGTTAGTGTTTGGAACTGAAATGTTCCCCAGAGGCCTATGTGAACACTTGGTCTTAGAAGGACACTGGTGAAACTGTACGGAAGTGATGAAAGTGTCAGGAGTTGGGGCCTTGCAAGAGGTCATAAGAGAATATGTTTTCTTGGATTTTTCCATTGCTTTTATATCCTTGAGTATGATTGCAGATGCAAATATATATATGGTATGTGGTAGTAATGTACTATATTTTATTGTATTTTTAATGTCACTGCAAAGGGGGCCTTGGAAGATTATGAGACCTTGTTCTTTTCCTCTTCAATTCTTTTGCTTTCAGGTCAAGAGGGGCATAGTTTTGCTTGACCACTCCATTCTATTATGATGTACAGATGAATCCATAATATTTTACTTCTGTTATCTCTTATGATGCTCTGAAATTCTTTTCTATACACTTATTACAAATATTGCTGCAATTAGTAGTCTTGTGCATGTTCAGTTTGTATTATTAAATGCATATGTTCAAAAATGGCTAGAAATTGAGTTGCTGAAGCAAGCATAAATTGATATGCAGTCTGTTACATATTGTCAAATTCCCTTCTCCCTGTGATAACATTCTGCATCCCATTAAAGTATCTGTGAACCAGGGATGTGCTCAGTAGTATGGCACTCATGTCGTGTACACAACACTGAGTTCATTCCTCAGTAGTGCAAAATCAAATTAAACACAAAACAACTCCAAAAGTGATTTTATTGACAAATATCTCCCATCTTTTTTTTTGTTTTTAAAGTTAGTTTCATTTTATTAAATGTCTTCTATTTGTGGTTATTGTTATAATTTTTTCTTTTATTCATTTCATCAGTACCCTTTTCTTCTGTTGTGTCATTGTCCACCTTCTTAAAATTATCTCAGATTATTTCTGTCCATGTCTATCTTAGGTCACAGACATAGGTGACTTGAGGTTTTCTGTTTTTTTTTTTAACCACTCCCTATCACAACCAGCACCTAGTGTGGACTCAGTATCAGTTAAAATATAGCTCTCACTTACCCTCCTCATTTGTGTCTAATCATTTCCCAATATGATTAAAAACAAATAATGTGTTATGTTTTATTTAAAGTTTTAAAGAATTAATACCAGGGAAAGAAAAGAAACTTGGAAGTACAAATCAGAATACTACTACTACTTCTTATTTTTAAATTTATTTGACAGTATTTTCAAAACTATCTTCCAAATAATATTTCTCTTACTATAAAATCATTAAATATCTTGGTATTCTGATATATAAATCCATCTAGGACTAGAGATTTAGCTCAGTGGTCCCGGAGCCTGCCTAGCAAATGCAAGGTCCCTGGTTCCATCCTCGGTAACCACATACAATACTGGGCATGGTGACTCACAACCACTGGCAATCAGTACCACATACCACAATACTGGGCATGGTGGTGGCTCACGCCTGTAATTCCAGCATTCCAGAGGCAGAGGCAGGAGCATCGCTAAGTTCAGGGCTTGCCTAGTGGTGAGCTCAGGGCCAGCCTGAACTTGAAAGTGAGACTCTGTCTCAAAAAAAAAAAAAAAAAAAAAAAAGAATAGTAATAGTAATAATAATCTGTCTACTTCTGGCCATCCAAGGGAGAATATACTATTCACAACAAACTATTTATAAAAATGGTTTGAGGATGAACCTGAGTCAGAAAAAAAAAAATACAAGCAAGTTTTCCAAGATCACAAGAGAAGCCTTTTTTGGCTTTGTTTAGAAATGCCTCATGGAACATGCCATGGAATTGCTGCTGTGTAAGAAACTGACTTTGCATTGGAGCAGAGTAATCAAGAAGGAAAAGGCAGGGCCGGCCTCAAGGAGCTGGTGCACTGGAAAGTCAGCACAATAGCTTATGTTGCCCCAGTAGTGTGAAAGTCAACTAAATGCCAATTAACCGTGATTCTTTCAAACTTCTTAATGTCTCAGAAACCAGGGCAAAAGCATTTTGACATTCATCTCCTTGAGCAGTTTCATCTACAGTTCTCATTGTTCTATTGAATTATAACAGAAAGGACATGATCACCGATAATGATATCGTAGCTGTCGACAACTTGCCATGAGTAAGCCAATGTTCATAACAATCTGCGCTTGCTGCAGTGGTCACAGAAAAACAAGAAAATGTTTATCATAGTGCCCTATAGAGCTTTTACAAATAACAATAGTTGAGCACCTAATTTAAATTGTATTACAACCATTTTCTAGCAGTGCACAAACCTATTTTACAATTCACATGCAATTACTAATTGACAATGTATAGTCTTAGGAAATATTATTATTTATGTTGGTTAATTCACAACTAACCAGGTGGTGCAAATTCAGATTATGTGTTCAATTACTTTAGAATGTTGTTTGTCTTCAGTACCTGTCATCAGCCAAATGTTTCTTTGTTTTCTTTCTATGTGTAATGAATACTTGTGGTAATTATGTTGCCATAAATCACCACGAGACTGACCTTCTCAAGTGTTCTCCCTGCATTATATCACATAAACCATTTATTTTAAACTTTCAACTCTCACGAAATGCTTATAAAAGTATATACTTGGGCAACAATTTCTTTGTCTCCGCTAGAGTATATCATTTAAATTTGAGGAAAAGGGCAAAGTTATGCTACTTTAAATCGCAGAGTAACGTTGTGGGCATGCTATAAAACTGAAAACCAATAAAGTACGTTACATTTCCTCCAGCCTCTTACAATCTCCCTTCCTTAGGATAGTAAATAGCCTATTTTTTAAATGAAAATATTTATCAAAAGAGACAAAAGATAATTTTAATCATAATATCCTTCCAAAAATGTCAAATTCAGTCACATTTTATTACACACTTTACCTATCAATTCATGTCTTGGAGGTATGGTTTTAAAAATACTGTATCTCTGGAAAAATTCACTGGTCTATGTTTGAATTACTATATCTTTGCCAACAGCGCCCTCTATGTTCCATCATCCAGATATATCCTGAACATCCTCTGGAGAACTATGGACACGTGGTTTTTGATAAATGAACTCTCAGAAAACAAGTAATTCAACATTCTGTAATAGAACAATAGAGATATAGGGTTTCGATTGTTTTTGAAATACATAATATTGTTTATCTTGTTTTTTTATAAATTTGTCTTTAATTCCTCTCCAATTTGAATTATGTTTTGTACATACAACAATGATTTATAGAAAAACTGAGGTCACGAGAAAGATAGGATGAACTGAAATATTTGAAAAGTTTTCTTTTACTAGAAATTAAGTGTGTTCTCTGCTTATGTGTCACTGCTAGGATAAAGTTAAGCTGGTTCAGACTTAAACATGATGAGAAAGGGAATATTTTTGTTAATGAAAGCAAAGTATACGTATCAGCAAGTATAAAGAGCTGACAATTCATTTCCGGTACCCACTTCTACACTAAGCAATTATAGAAGGTTTACAATTCTATGTGGAAAAATATAATTAAAACAGTGGCATGAAATAAAACTTCACAATCGTTTCTGCTTATGTTTAGAAAAATCCATAGCAATAGAACCACCAAACTCTTCCTCTTACATCACTATTATAATTGCTGCATTCTCTGTTGAATTAAAAGAGGACTTTAGAATCCATTTTAACACAATGTTCCTAAGATCTACAAAATTTGTATATGAGATAAAAGCTATGATTGAATTATATTAATATTTCTTATTGGATACTAAATTTAAAATATCCTAAATTAAGTACAATGAATATTGACAGGGGATTTTGGAAGTTTAAGTACAGTTATAATACTTACATATGAAATATTTTATATTACAGATAATTTTTCTAGAATTTGCAGTTTAAAAATAATTTGATGCTATTTCTTATCCTTACATCAACATTCTGACATAATCACTAATAAAAGGCTTGTTATAGTTACTTGGTTGTGTGATACATGAGTATGTACACGTGCTATATCAATGTGGAATACCATTATTAATATTTGCTTCTTTTGAAATAAATCATAACTATGTGGAATTCAAATTAGCACATTTTTTCCAACACTGAGGATCTAATATAGGGTTGCTGTACTACTGAGTGACACACAAAGACCTTTTTCATTGTGATACAGAATTTTGGTATGTTTCCCAATGGCCTTCAATTTGTGATCATCCTATCTCAGTATTCCAAGTTACTGGGATTACAGGTATGTGCCATACTGTCCAGCACATGCATTTAAAATATTTTTCACAACTCTCCAAATTAAAGAGTTAAAGATATTCTTCCAATTTTAATAATTGGTAAACTGAGGCTCAGGAATATAAGTAGTTTGCTTAAATAGCTTAAATATCTTATTGTAAATTTGAAATGCAACCTAGTTTTGCCTGTTTTCTAGATGTTTTTCTGAAACTTCACATGACATTGCCTCCTTTTCTATTTAAGTTGACTCCAAGTATTGTATGAATGCTACTGAGAAAGTACTTTTATATGTAACATACCTGGCATATAAAAGTACTTTTTAATCTGTTTATTAATAAATTGTTTTAGGCATGTGTATTAGAAAAAATATCTTCATCGTATAGATTCATGAAAAGGGTGACATGTCTTATTTTTAAACAATGAGCATTACATGTGAAAAGACATGTTCAAATAGTCCAACTACAGAACCAGGAAATATAAACAGAGAATAGGTTAAAGAAATGCAAAGATCTATCAACAGAGCAATTTCAGTAGTGTTCTAAGAATAGAAAATAAATACAACAGATGCTATATATTGTTTACCTACTGGAAAATCATTTTTGTAGATTTGTAAAAGCTTGTCATGTAGATTGTAAGCTGATTTTATAGAGTACACTGATTTTATAAAGCTTTTGTGAACACTGTTTACACTTTTTATTCAATTTTACTTTCAGTAATCTGTCTCATTATGTGGCTTATATTGAGATGTCCCTTAAAGTCTCATGCACCCCTAAATAAGACTGTTGGGAGATTGGTAGATCACAGGGATATGATGTTGGATGATTCCAATGGTTTACCTAGCTCTGGGTATGCATGCATGATGGATTTGCTGAAGAAAAACAGCCCCATTGGGTATGGCTGAAGCTAACCAATAGGTTTGTAGACTAGATGGAATGAAAAAGGAAAAAAGGAAGGTTCACTGTATACTGCCAGCCGTACTATGGACTGTTTCTTGTCTACTAGGCCCCTCTGCCATTCCACTGTGATGTGGAACCAGCCAATTGTAGACTGAAACCTGTGCAAATCACGAGCTAAAATAAACCTTTTCTTCCTTGCTTGTAGGTATCGGGTATTTTATTCTAGCAACGAGAAAGTAAATAAAACTCCCATAAATTTGTATGAACATATGTGCCAAAATGTATATTACAGCTTTTCCTATAAGAACCAGCAAAAATTGTGTGAAATTGAAAAATGTGTAAAGATGCTGAATGTACATGTTACATAATAAAAAGAGTCAATATATAAACACTGAAGAATTTCATAATTCATTTTATAATCTTTCATATGAGAGACAAAAAATGCAAATAAGGACCAGATATATAACAGATATTGAGAATTGGTAAAGAAGTATTCAAGTGGAAATTTGAACAAGAGAAGGAGAAAGAAAGGAGAGGACAAAAGAAGGTAATAGAAAGAAGAAAATGAAAAAAACTTTTGCAAGTGAGGAGGAAAAAGGAGTTAGAGGGTGGGGAGGGGAATGGACCAGAAGAAGCAAGATATATCATGTACATATACAAATTTCCTATGATGAATGTTATCATTATGTAGATCTAAAATGTACCAATAAATTTTAAAAATTAAATAAAAAATAGAATTTAATATAAGTAAACTAAATCTTCCAGTTCCTCTTGCCTATAAGTAACCATTATAACTGATATTTGAAATTGAGTTTATATTCTACTTACATTAAGGAAACAGGACTTGGTTATTTTTTATATTCAGAATGATTTGGATAAATTAAACATCTTGAGCCAATAATCTAAATAAACAGAGAAAATACAAATTAAAAATAATACTGATACCAAGATACATCAAAATAAAAGAAATCCTTGAATTTTTTAAAAGAAAACTGTGCTGAAAAATGGTGGATTTCAATTATATTGGTAAGGCAATATTTAATATTTTTCCCTAAGTGCTTTCTAGTTTGTTGAGAATTATAATGAATTTTGGTAAATATTTTGAAGCCTATTTACACGAATGTGAAAGAGAAATTATTGAGTTAAAAGTTATATTAATTGCCCTAAAGGAATTATATTTTAATTTGACAATTATTGGTCATTAAAACTAATAGGAAATTGCCTTGGACAACAAATAAAATTGTTGCATAAACCAAATTACTAGACTCATCCAGTTGGAAAAGGAAAAAATATGAGAAATCTGGGTTTCTGGCTAGAAGCAGGAAGGCAGAGAATCCTCAGTGAACTGCTGAGGCTCAGTTGATGTGTATTTATGTTCTGCTGTGTTTACTTGGAAAGAAAATAAAATCTGCTTGAATTGTAACTAGAAAAGAAGTTAGCCTTGAATACCTGTTAAGTGAATTTGTTGACAACAATGAGTTATGTCCCGTGCCAGAACTTATACCCACAGAAGTCACACAGTAGATCAGGTTCTAAATAAAGTTGAGGATCAAGTGAGAGGATTATTTTTACGATGCAATTTAACAGTCAAGTGAAATTAAGGTGGAGCCATAAATGGTAGGAGCACCATGCTCAAAGGCTAGAAAACAAGATCATCCTTAAAAAGAACCAGAAGTTGAAGGCTAATGGTGGAAGCTTAGCAGACAGCATCATTGTTGAGCATGGGCTTTCTTTCTCTTAGGCTACTTTTATAAATGTATCTAAACCTTAGACATCAGCTGTACTGAACTGATAAGTCTCACAATTTATTGGGATTTCCCTTCCACAGTTTAACACGAGTGATTCAAAGATGTAAGAGGTAGGTACAAGTGGATGGAAGAACCACTTCAATTTGAAAATTGTAAAAAAAAAAAAAGCAGTCAAACAAACATTAACAACTGTAGAATACTCTTTCGAGTAGTTTAAAAGCAAAGGGAAGATTTATGTGCCCATGAGACTGCAAGCAGAAGCAAATTTTATCAGAGAGTTAACTCAGTATTATAAGAGCTATGTTTTAAAGTAAAAGGGACTTAAAAACCCATGGCTCTGTTAAGAAGAGATATAGAAGTCTTCCAGATATAAGAAAAGAGGTGATATCCTGACAAATAGGCTCTTGGTTATTTGTTGCTCAGGAACAAATTCAGGGTACCATATCTGGCATCTTTTTATGTTACAAAATATCACATCTGGAATATCTCCAAAGACTGTCGTCCTGGCCTTCAAAGTGGGTCCCAGATCTTGCGATTTTGACCTACTTCTAGAGTTCACATCAGCTTTGCCAACAGTCTCACTTTTAATGTTGCTGCAGCCTCCTCGATCCCCTTTTCCTACATCCATAGCGATCTTTCAAAGATCTCTGGCTCCACAATCAGCTCTTTGGATGAAGCAGACCCTGTCACTCCTCTTCTCCAGGGCACAGAGTTTCCCATCCTGTTCCAGAATTTAAGAGCCTTCAAACACTCTAGCTGTTCACCTGTCTGGTTTTGTTCTTTTCTTTCTATCTGTGTTCCACCTTCATTCACTCTCTTCCAGCTGGACTACCTTTCTTAATTTTCCCAGACCATGTCAGGTATATCTGTCTTAGTCTACTCAATCTGCTATAAAAAATCACAAACTGGATGACTAATAAGAGCAAAGATTTATAACTTCCAGTTTGAGAAGTTGGGAAGACCAAAAACAAGGGCCTGGTAGGCTGGATTTCTGAGTACTGATTTCCGGTTTACAGATGGTGCCATCTGCTGCCTGAAGGAGTTTGCTGAGACCTCCTTTAGGAGAACATGGTTTTCATTCCCAAGGATGCCTCCCCCATTACCCAGCTATGCCCTAGTGTCCACCTCCTAATCCTATCACATTGTACTTAGACTTCAACATTTGAATTTGTGGAAGACGTCAATATTCAAAACATAGCAACATCTGAACTCAGACTTTTCCATTTGCTACTTCAATACTCTGTGTAGACACATAGCTCACTCTTTAATTTGTTCACAATTTTTTCCAAACACTAGATTTACAGAGAGGGTTTCTGATCACATAAATCATTCTATATAGTTTCACTCCACCTTATTTCTTTATAATATTTATCAATACATACTTTATAATTTATAGGTATACATTTATATGGCTGGTTTTTATTGTTCTATACTATTTCAGTAAGGGGAAAAATGTTTCTACTTGTCTTTTTTTCTCAAAAACTTAGTCATTTAGCAGTTTATACATTGACTAGGTTATCTTAAAGAAAAATACAAAATGTTAATAAAAGTTTTTTTTAAAGAAAAATGTATTTTAAATTAAAATATGAATTCACTTTGCTTTTAAAACTAGGATTAGAGGTCCCATTTGACCCTACTGTTCCCCTGCTAGAAATATACCCAAAAGAATTAAAAGTTTCCTATTATAAAGTCATATGTACACTCATTTTCGTAGAAGCTCAGTTTGTGATAGCCCAGTCTTGGAAACAACCCAGATGCCCATCAGCTGGAGACTGGCTAAAGGAGATGTTTGTGTTTTTTTTTTTTAATAAAATGGACTATTACTCTGCCATAAAGAATGATAAATTTCATTCATTTATGTGCAAATTGATACACCTTGAGGACACACTAATAAGTGAAGTAAATAGATCCCAAATGTGTAAATACAATATCTATTCTCTGGTATGAGAACCTATAGATGTAAATGAATTCTAGGATATATGATAGATTTTCTAAAATAGAAAATATTCAAAGGGAATGTGGTGGGGGAACGTAATGAGGGGAAAGAATAAATATGATTTGGAAAGATAAAGAAATAGCATATATATAAGGGGGGGTTTGCTGGTGGGTAGGGATAGGGGTAAAAATGACAATGATCTTGTGCAATATACTGGCACAAATTTCCCAATGTTGAGTGTGATTGTGAGCTGTATATAAAATGTACCAACAAATAATTTAAAAAAAAGATAAACGAATATCATATACCCTGAGTAAGCTGGTTTTACCTCAGGGATGCAAGGATGGTGGAACACACATAAATAAATAAATGTACTACACTACCTTAATGACTCAAGAACAAAAACCACATGATCATCTCAATAGATGTAGAAAAGGCATTTGACAAAACTCTACCATTCACAAGAAAAGCCCTACATAAAATTGGCATAGATAATCATTATGTCAACTTGGTGAAAACTATCTATAAAAACTCAACAGCCCACGTCATACTAAATGGTCAGAAACTGAAATATTTTACACTAAAATCAAGAACAAAACAAGAATTTCCATTATTACTACTCCTGTTCAATGTAGTTCTGGAAACATTAGCACCAGCAATGAGACAAGGAAAAAAAAAAGGACTAAAGATAGGAAAGGAATAAATTGGAGTGTTATTATTTTCAGATAGCATGAAAAAATATGTGAAAAATATTTTACCAACTATTCCTCTGACACAGGACTACTAACTAGAATGTATAAAAATATTTTAAATATATCTGACCCCCAAATTTAAAGAAGCAATTCAAAAATGGGGGTCTGACATGAATAGACATTTGTCAGATGAAGAAGTGAAAACAAATAAACGTATTAAAAAATGTACACCATCACTGGTCATTTGAGAGATCCTAATGAAAACAACACTGAGATTTCATCTCACGCCAATAAGACTGGCTGCTATAATGAAAAACAAACAAGTGTTCTAAGGGCTGTGGTGAAAAAGGAACACTTCTCCATTATTGGTGAGAATGTAGACTGTTGGAGCCACTATGAACTAGGACTAGAAGTTCCATATGACCTAACTATTCCCCTCCTGAATATTCAAAAGGATTAAAAACATCTTACCACAGTGATATATGTGCACTCATGTTTATAGCAGCACAGTTTGTAATAGCTAAATCTTGGAAGTAGCCCAAATTGCCATCAACTGGAGACTGGATAAATGTGTGGCTTTTATAAAAAGAAGTACTACTTGGGCATAAAGAATGATAAATTAGAGACATTTATAGCTAAATGAATGTACATTGAATACATACTCTTAAGTGAAATAAATAGGACACACCTGTGTAAATACTAAATGGATCCCCTGGTTGAGAAACTTTAAAAGGAAATGAAAACCAAAATATATATTAGATAATGTAAAATAGAAAGCATTTCCAAATGAGTAGGAGAACTATTATAAAAAAAGAAAAAAGATGGGGAACCAGTTTTTGTAAATAGGGATGAAAAATTGAGGAAAATAAGAATCAAACTTATACAAGTCCCAAAGATGAATATAATCATAAAATATACCTAAAATGTACAATAAACTTAAAGAAAAAATAAAGATCAGGACAAAGGGATAGTGCTAAAGTTAGCTTAAGAACTCCGCTCCATTGTACTGTCACCCATAAGAGCAGAATGCAGAAAGGTGGCTCAAATTGGTAGTCTCGCTCCTCCAAAACTGCTTCACTGTCTGCCACCAGGTATGTGCATTAGCAAAGTAAGAGGCAGCATTGGTTTAGTGCCCTGCTTCAACGTCTTGGCTAGGTGTGGCCTCTCTGGGCTCTGCTGGTCCCGGCAGGGACTCTCAGCTAAGAGAACTCTCAGACATTCTTGACTCTATTCTCCATCAAGAGAGTAATGGTTGTTCTGTGAAGAAAACCTAGAAGATGATATGTATATATTGAAAGATATGCATAGTCATACACCAAATATTACCTGCCGCTTTGAAAAAAATAAGATATATGAATGCATCTATTTCTGAACTGCATTTGATTCCATTGATCTATTTCATCTGTCTTATTCACATTGTGATATTTGTTGTTAACTTTACAGTAGATCGTTAAGTTAGCTAGTGTAGATCTCCCACTTTCGGTTTTGTTTTCTAGGACAAATCCTTCAAATTTCAACACATGTTTAATTATGGGTTATTGATTTTTGCAAGTAAAATGAAACAACAATAACAATAAAAAACCGGATACTAAAAATTTCATGAGGCTGGACGTGGTGGCTCACGCCTGTAATCCCAGCACTCGGGAGGCAGAGACAAGAGGATTGCTGAGTTCGCAGCGGCTTGC
Source organism: Thryonomys swinderianus (assembly GCA_004025085.1). Taxonomy (NCBI): domain Eukaryota; kingdom Metazoa; phylum Chordata; class Mammalia; order Rodentia; family Thryonomyidae; genus Thryonomys; species Thryonomys swinderianus. The sequence goes on from PVIC010001082.1 coordinate 55,311, forward strand.
CTGGGCACCATAGTGAGCTCAGGGCCAGCCTGAACTACAAAGCAAGACCCTGTCTCAAAAAAGAAAAAAAAAATTTCATGAGGATGGTTTTGGGTCTTCCAAGCTATGACATATCAATTTCTCAATTAATATTTCAGTTTGTTAATATCTCTCAACAATGATTCATTGTTAGAGTGTTAATTCATAGCTTGATAATTCATTCCTACATGTTATTGTAGAGTATTTTTAAATGTCAAATTTTAATTTTTATTACAAATATATAGACATGAAATTCATCTTGCACACTGAGTTTGTATTCAACTAATTTATATGACTTTTATCCTAAAAGCTTTTGAAAAGTAGGATTCTTTGAATTTCTTGCATAAATGTTGAAGACAATTTTACTTTTTATAATTTTCCCCCCTCAGGCTAGCACACCAAGTAACAAAAACTATGTGGCTTAATACAGCCACAATATATTGTCTTTTGTTTTGGAAGCTAGAGATCCAAAATCGAATTTTCATTTGAGATCTATGAAAGAGAACCATTTAGTTGTCTTTCTTAGCTTCTCGTAACTCCAGCCTTTATTTAGCTTACAAATTCATGTCTCTGAAGCTTTAGAATTTGTGTCTTCACTTGATAATTCTTAAAAAGACACTAGTTATATCAGAACAGAGGTGGATCTTGCTACAGTATGATCTCATTTAACTAATTTCATCTTCCATGACTGTTTCCACATATGATCACATTTGGAGTTATAAGGCATTAGAAAGTCTTGTTTTGTTTTGTGTTAGCTATGTTTCCTTCTTTAAACTCTGTATGTCTCTTCAGTGTCCTATTTCAACATACAACTCATCGTCACTGCTGAAGAACTTTGAGTGAAGAGATTATATTTTTATTTATCTCCATGGGATATAATTCACGGGTTATGTCAGTGTACTGATTGATTGTGAGTAAAATGTGTGGACAAAGATAGAGAGCCAGTGACTTAGTCCTATAACTTTTCATTTTCATTTGTTTCTATTGAATGAGAGAAGAAATAATCATATGATAATGTCACCAGAACAAAAAAATAAATTAGGTTATTGAAAATACACATTTTCAACAAAAATGTACACTTCTTATAAGTCAATTTTTCAAATTTTGTTAATTCTCAATTGCAGGACATACACTGGAAACCCAGTTCATATTTAACATATTTTATAAAAAAGTTTATATTAATCATTTTTCTGCCACTATATGAAATATCTGAAGTGATTAATTTATACAAAGGAAGATTGATTTTTGGCTCACAGTTTTGGAGGTTCCAGTGCAAGACTGTCCATGGATTTCAACCTCTGATGAGGCTCGTATCATTGGTTAATCTTGAAGTGAAGCAAACTGCTTATGTCATGAGGCAGAAAGCAAAATGCAAAAGAGAATAGGTTCCCTCAGTGCCCTTCAAGAGCATTGAAAGAATTTCCAATAGTTCTCACCTTTTATAGCAATCCAAGGTACTTCCCAGCAGTGCCATCCTAGAGACCATTCCTTTACCACAAGGTCCTTGGGGAAACTCATCCAAATCATAGAAAGCTCTCATCCTTAAAGCTTCCCAGGCTCCTAATGTATCTATGCCCAATTCTCTCACATTCTGTATCCTTTCATTGTGAGTCTATTTGCAACATTTCTAATTTGATGCTGAGTTCTTTAATCTATTGTTCTCAGCATTTTCACATTGTAATTTTCTACTTCTCTTCCTCCTCATTATATTAGTTGACCTTCATACATTGGTGGATTAGAACCATTAGGCATGTGAAATTCATAGCAATTACTGCTTTGAGAATTAATAAGTATTTATTCTGATTTTTATTAGGCATAATGTTACAATGTTGAATTACAGAAATGTGTGAACTGTTAATGGGTTTCACAAAACAAAGCCTTTGAAACTACTGCCAAAAGCAAGGGTAAACATAGCTAACTCTTTTAAACATTCTTTGCTAAAATAAACATATAAAGGTTGTGAAATAAAAGTACTAAGGCAAGTTTTCAGCTACAGTGACAGAGCTAGAAGGATAAAGAAATGTGATATTCGCTCAACATTTCTGGGTGAAAATTGTTCTGAGTGCCCTTAAACATACTTTTATTGTGTTTGCTTTTCTTTACAAGAATGTCCCACAGCTCTGTCTTAGAATAACTATGGGCCCTTTTCTTTTTTCCTAGAGATAGCAGACAAATGGCTCTTACAGACAGAAGCAGTATGTTCCATGACCTCAGACTATGCTCAGATATGCAGGTTACTAAACAAGGTCATACTTATATCTAGGTACAGTACTTAAAGCCATGTATGTGAATAATTTGGTCTCAAAAATCAATAAAATGTAAGTGTAGTGTTGAAGGGGTGGAATTAGAGGGCAATAACATGATGGTCAAACTTAGAGCAGTGAGCTCTTGTAAATAATAATTTTAACTTAACTGAAGTATTTGATTAAATATTTTAGTGATATCCAGTGGCAAACAGGATGCCAAGACAGCAATCAATAAGATTGCACATCACCAATTTCTAAGGAATCTGTGATAACAGAGAATAGTACTCTTGCAATCATTAAAATAGAAACCAGTCCTAAAATATTCTGGGAGGACAGAAAACTTGTGGAACTATTGTTTTGTCTTCCATTACCAATTACTGTGAGACCTGTATTTATCTATCTTGCATTCTGTTTTCATGATAAAAATAATGGAAATAATAATTGTGTACAACTGAGGGCATGAAAATTAACTAGCATTGCTATAATGCTTTAAACGAGGTGCCATGTTAAGCAAAGTGTTTAATATAAACCTAAAGAAATGTGATGAGCACACAATCTCAATGAGATTTCTGTATGCACAAGAATAGCTAGAAGTGATAGAAGTGACAGTTGGCATATAAAAATAAAAGTTTTAGAATCTGGCAAGGAATTCAGAATTCTCAGGACATACATAAAGCTAATTATCATAACTGCTCTTCAATGCACAGTGTAACAAGCTATCTGCTTTATATTGATAAGGTTTTTTTCCCCAGTAGTTTGGTTTCCTAGCACAGAATAAAGGGGCAAGATAAAAGATCATCCAAACAATAAGATGCAATATACCCTCCCATAATGATTAAAGGATGCGTTCAAGTGGTTAGGCAGGTAGAGTAAGAAAGGAAGTCATGACCTGAGCAACAAGCACAAGTGGACTAAATTAGAAGAGAAAAATGATGCATTTTTAATCAGTATCACAGATGATATGGATACAGGTCCACAGAACAGATAGCCACTCTTAATAATTAAACAATCAAATGTAACCTAATGTGTGAATCAGAACACAGGGACAAGATTTTTCTACATATAACCTGTTTCCAACACTGTCTTGTGCAAATGCATAATCGCTGCCTCCCCCCCCCCCCCCAGGGAGAACCAGCGAAACAGAATGACTCATAAGTTCATGTCACCCCTAGGCACTACCATTTGATGGCAAAAGCAGAACGTGAGACACCCTCTGACTTGCTGATCATTTAGAAAAATGGTGCCAACCTTTCATAAAGGAATGGCCTTGGTGAGCAGTACAGGAATCTCTCTTGGGTCTAAGAGAGTGCTATCACTAGTAAATGTGGCAGGAGAAATTGATTGGTTTATGGCAATACTAAAATCTTTCTGCCTGCTCTCACCACTTCCATCCTCCAAAATCAAGGAAACAAATTCATTGCTAGGACAGCTCATGGTCTGAAGGAAACTAAAATTCCTACATAAAATATACAATATAAATACGAGACATTGCTTATGCCAATGTAACTGGAATAAACGGAGCAAAGCAAATAATGACTCTAAAACAACATAATAAGTATTCTCACAAAGGTAAAGGATCTATTGAAAACACCAAGAAGACTTAAGTGAATACAGTAAAATGGATATAAAGGAAACAGATGAAAATATACAAAATCAGTGATATCGCCTATAGGTTAAGTAGAATATTAAATATACTCAATAAGATAAACTATGATATCAACTCTCACAAAAGATGCAAGGAAGAGATATAAAAGAAAGACTGGAAGACAGGTTAAAGGGTACTATAACATAAATTGGAAGTAATATTTCATTCATAGAGTTCAAAGCAGTAAAGGAATTTTTTTTTTTGAGACAGGGTTTCACTTTGTAGTTCAGGCTGGCCCTGAGCTCACTATGCAGGCAAGCCTCAAACTCAACAATCCTTCTGTCTCTGCCTCTCGAGTGCTGGGATTACAGGCGTGAGCCACCACGCCTGGCAGGAAATGTTTTTTTTTTTTTTAATTAAGACCACATTTAAAAAAACAACCTCCAAATGCAAGGGTTGTAGATTCCAAATATAATTGCTAACAAATGATACATCCTTAGAAAATTCATCTACGCAATTCCAAGAGAAAAACAAAAATAGTCTAGAGATGGAGAAATGTCATAATTTTGAATAGAAACTCTGTCAGAACTATAGCTTCAAAATACTGAGAAAAAAATTGGGGGGGGGGTGCCAGGAATAGAACTCAGACCCTTGTCCTTTCAAAGTAGACACAGTACCAACTAAGCTAAATCTCTATCCCTGAGAGAAAATATCTTTATATAAATATATATATTTTCCATTATAGACATATATATATATATATACACATAAATACAGGAAACAGAGTTGTGTATGTTTTCCATTACATTTTGAAAATTTCTGACTTTTATTTGGTATTTAGAAATTTTAAGTGATTATCTTATGTTGTTTTAATATGGTGTATTATACCTATTTGCATTGCAGTATATGTGTCCTGTTTGTTATTGTCTTTTCTGTGTGTTTCTTCTGTCCTAACATACCAATATCATTCCTTTTAAATTTTTGTTAGTGTCCTTCTGAAAGTTTCTAATATACATTCTTATTTATTCAAATCTATGATCTAATAATGCTATATGATTCCACATTCAGTTACCTTATTTCAGTACAGTTAAACTGACCAATATATTTTTACATTTTCCTTACAGAGTTTTATAATTTACAACAGGATAGGCTAATACTTTTACATACATTTGTCTCTCTTTTCTCTCCTAAAAAAGCTAACTGCCACACAAATGTTACACTGTTTTGTTGTTAAACACTTCTACAAAATTACATGAGAAATTCATTTATAAGACACATTTTATTTTGATTCATACTTCTGTATCATATATGAACATTTTTATATTAATCATTTCACTACTTTTATTAAAAAGGTAGCCACTTCAAATTTATATATATATATATATATATATATATATATATATATATGTATATGTTTTCTTTGATTACTTCTTCAGTGGGTGTGATAGTTAATATATGGTGTGGCCAGATTCTTTTTGGTTAAAAGCTGTCTCAACAATGATAAGTGTACTCAAGGAAATTGGTGCCTTAAAAGGAATTCTGTATACCCATCTGTTATACTCAACCAATGTGACAGGTTATGAAGAATTAGTTACCAATATAGTCTACTTTAGAAACTTAAATTGGAAAATGTCTCAGTGTCCTTAGGCAGTGCTCATACTGAGGAAGGGAAATTACCTTTTGTTCATAATTATTTGATCTTTGACGCTATTTTCTAATGAAAAGGAAAGTGATTTATTTACAGAAATTATCCACATTACTAAAATAAGAATAGTTGATCTGCTCTTCCCTTCCTCTTTCTTTTTCTGTTTTTGAGACAGTGTCTCTCTTTGTAGGTCAGGCTGGCCCTGAGCTTGCTGTGCAGCCTCGAACTCACACCAGTCCTCCCACTTCTGCCTCCCGAGTGCTGGGGTGACAGACATCAATCACCACACCCAACATTTCCACTTCTTTTATCCTTTTCAGACAACTTGTGTTTCAAATTCTCTTTTTCCTTCTTATCTCCGCTGTATCAAAGTTCTCATGGTTATTATTCACTATAACATAATAAAGGCATAGGTTCCATAATAGTTTTCCTCATATTAACTTGCAATTAATTCAGATATGCAAAGGGGAAATTTCTGGCATAAAAATGTGTGGAAACTCCTAATTACTGAAGGAGTCTGTTTAAAGGAAGCCAGCATTACAGCAAGAATGATAGTACTGTATCTTCATAATTACAGTCTAAAAGACTAGAGTTAAACATTGGTATTTATAAATATGACCATAACTGACTGACTGTGATACCTCCTGGTCAAGAATGAATAACATAAAGATTTTCAGTTTCAGATACAGACATTGGTGGCTCAAAAAATTTTTTAAACTGTCACCCTATGCTATTGTTCTGCTGAACTATCTGAGAAAGAAAACTGTCTAAACTGCAGGGGGAATCAATTTCATTAGAACAAATGAAAGTAAATGAGTTGTATAATATATATATATATATATATATATATATACTATATACACACGTGTAGATATATATGCTTATATATATGTATATATATAAAATTTATAAGGGAGAATCACTATTTTAAAGAGCTTTCATATAAGTAATTGGACACTATTACAATGCAAAAGCCTTTAATTATGTTGTAAAGGTCTGGTGTTCCAAGAAAATGTCACTTGAAAATAAACTCCCAACAGTTAATTATCAATGATATTTAACTTGTACAAAAATTAAATATCACCAAATAATCCCGTGATCATTTTATTGCTTTTGTAGACAATTCCATTTTTTAATGGTTCTCTGGTAACAGTAAAAAAAGCCTTCCACTTTTCTAGCTCATACTCTTGTACAAAGCACTGTGTAACATCCCGGTGTGCTGTTTTAAATAGACCTTTAAGAAACATGAGAAAATAGTGCATTATCACCTAGGAATAAATACAAAATTATATGATGTGCTTTAAGTTATGCAAGTCCCTCAATGTTTTCTTATTAAACACAGTAGGATTTCCTAGTTCCTATTAGAGCCCTGCTACCACCATAAAGATTTATAAGAAGTGAAACAGCTTTTTCAGAAGTGAAATTCAGTTAATAATTTAAGATTCATCAGTAGTTGCATTTTAAGTGGGAATCATGAGATCTACATATCACCAAAATTATAGATTCTATGAATGTTTATATAATGCATGACTATGCTCTAAAAATAATTTCATTTTAATCAAAAACAGTCTACGTGAACACATAACGTTAATGATGCTAAAACATTTCTGTCAGCCTGACCTGATGTCCCACACCCAGAATCCCAGTGCACTGGGAGCCTGAGGCAAGAGGGTTGTAAGTGTGAGTCCAGGTTGGCCACTCAGGGCTTAGGGAGACCTGTCTCAAGAAGTATTTTTAATTGATTTTATTGGTACATTTTATAGACACATTATGATCACAATCAACATTGAGAATTTTTACCAGAGTATGACTCAACTTACTTCTTGTTTTTTTTGCATTCTCCTGCCTTTCCTAAGACCCCATGCCCCTTCTATACATAAGCTTAATTTCTTTTTTAACCACCAGATTTTTCTTTCTTTTCTTTACTTACCCCCATCTCCCTTTTCCCTTTGAATATTTTCTCTCTATTTCACAATAACTATTATACATTTTAGAACTCATTTACAGCTTCAGTTCTTCATACCAGAGAAGATATGGTATTTACACATCTGTGATCTATTTATTTCATTTATATGTATGTCCTCATGATATGTCCATTTGAGTATAAATGACTCAGGTTTATCATTATGGCAAATAAAGAATGGCAATACTCCTTTTTATTTATTTTTACTTTATGGCAATACTCCATTTTATGTTCTTTTAGATCCACATCTTCTTTATCCAGTCTCCTGCTGATAGGTACTTGGGGTGTTTCCAAGATTTAGCTATTACAAACTGAGCTTCTATGAACAAGGATGCACATATGTCTCTGTGATAGGACTCTTTTAATTTTTTGTGTGTACATACCTAGCAGGGGAATAGTAGGGTCAAGTGGGACCTCTAATCCTAGTTTTTGGAGGAATCCCCACATTGATCTCCACAGTGGTTAAACCAGTCTACATTCCCGCCAACAGAAGTATTTTTTAAAAACTAGATATGTAGCTCACCGTGAATGTCCTGGGTTCCATTCCCACTACAAATAAAGAAGTAAACAAACAAACAAAAAACAAATAAATAAATAAGAAATTTCTATCATCTACTGATGTACTCACCATGACTTCATAGCCAGCACAATGTAGTAAACATCATGATATTATAGCATGTGTAGTTTCACTTCATCGTAAACATGCTGTGCTAGTAGTAATATAAAAATAAAACATAATTATTTACATAACAAAACTAGGAAAACTATGCTGCGTTTTTAATGGCTTATGCATTTATTACACTGTATATTTTATCTCTATTAAAGAGCACATTTCTTCTATTTCTAAAACCAGGATGTCACACGGAATGACTGATCTATCTCAGTCTTATATATGTGTATTCTACGAATACAATGAAATTGCCTCATGATGCATTTCTTAGAACTTGTTACTCTTAACTGATGCATAGGTGTTTGTAATTATTATAAAATGCAGGACACAAAACATAAAAACTCTTTTGAAAAAACAGAAAAACTTAAGTTGTTTGAATAGTTTGTAGGAATTTGATTGCTGATAATAGCCAGACAGAAATGAAACATTTAAGAGCACAGTGATTGTTTGCCACAGATCACCACAACTTACACTTCTGGTGGTTTTATTTTCATCTGCTTCCCAAATTCCCCAAAATAATGACCCTGAGTTATAATTTGTATTCAAGTATAAGTGAATAGTCATAATCATCTATCATGGATTCAGACATGTAAATATAGATGCTCTTGCTTTGCATTTCTTCTGATTTGCTTACTGATGGCTCAAGCCTGTAATCCCAGCACTTGGAAGGCAGAGGCAGGGGGAATGCTGAGTTCGAGGCTTGCCTGGGCTACATAGTGAGCGCAGGACCAGCCTGAAAGCGAGAACCTGTCTCAAAACAACAAAGCGAGAACCTGTCTCAAAACAACAAAACAAACAACAAGAACAACAAAAACAAGCAAACAAAACTCTGATATTCAAGGAGAAATAGTGAGTAGAAGTTAAAATATTTGGAACTGGTTACAAAAGAACATGATATTGGCTGAGGATATAGCTGGATGATAGAATGTGTGGTTAAGGCTGAGTTCTGGATTCCATCCCCCATGCACTGAAAGGGTAAGTTACAAAAAAGGTAGCCCTGCATATTTTAGAATTTTAACATGATAAAACTTATATCAATAAAAATCATACAAATAATTTTAATTTCATATTGCATTTTAAATTTAGAAAATTTGGTAGAAAAGGAACGATGTAAAGTATTAGCAAAGGAATTTAATATTTTTATAATCAATGTATCATGGCATTATACAATGGATTTCAGTCTTCAAACTCTGTAAATGAGTGGTATTTTTAGTGTATATTATCCATACCCCTACCAATTTTACATATGCCACACTCCAAAACCATAGGCATGCCATGCACATTTCATTTTCTGTGTACATACCTGCCCTCCTTTTCTTTCTCATTTGCATCTTTCTCTGATATAGTAAAAGGGAGAGTAGAAATGTTATGTGATAAATATCTTGAGCCATCATTGCAGGCTTGCTTAAGGACCTCTGTCTGATTTCTGGCCTAGGCTCTGTCACTGTAAAATGCAGTAACCAATATTTACTAGTATTCTCAGGGAATTAAAATTTAGAATTGGATTATAGGGGAGACCTTGCTAGTTGTTTTATACCCTGAAATATTGTACAGATCGAAAAATATTTATAACAGCAGTGATAAGTGCAAATTAAGAATTAGATGGATTGGAAAACATCTCTGAAATTACTACAAAAAGTATGAATAAAGAACGATAACAATGTGTTTTTATCCACACCAACTACGTACTTCTACCCTGATCAAATCACTTTTCTGATACAAGTGGTACATCACTTTACAAATGCCACTATTGATGAGAATTCAGTTTGCCAACAAAAGCATTAGACAAAATTTGCTTCCATTCATGAACTTTGTATCCAGCAACACTGAGCCTTGGGGGGGAATTTGGTTCTGTTCCCAACCAAATCATTTCAGGACCAGAATGATGGAAAGAATTAAATTTGTGATCTGAAGTAACACTTGTATTTCTTTTCATTTCTATTCTCTCAATTATATTGACTCCTCTAAATAATACAATATAATTTTTCCTATTTTAAGCTTTAATGTAAATCATAAACTTTGTATATTTTTAATTTAAATTCTACTTGTAAGATTTATACACAGTGATGTATTAGATGTAATTTTTACTTTTGAATAATGTTCAATTGTTGACAAGTATTTATGTGGATATTGTAATGGACATTTAGGTGAGTTTTAGTAGGCAAATTCGGGACAGGCTCTGTTAACCTTATCTGTCCTAGTAATTTGATAATATGTTATTCTGTGTATGTAACTTTGAACAGAAAAGTCTTATCTTTGTGTGCATTTTCCTCTACAATTGTTAAACAATTTTCCAAAGTAGTTTTATCTAGTCAAAATCCCTTTGAAACTGTGTAAGCATTTATTTTCTTGCACTCATATACCTAGAATCTCAGTGATATTTTAAAAATACCATTGTCCTTTATAGACTATTTTATTTTAGTTTACATTTCTGAGTCTCATAGATAAGATAGAATATCTGTATTTTTATTGTTTATCCCTACTCATTTGTTTCATAGTTTAATGACATTTCTCCTTGCTTTGTCCCCTATACTAGAACATATTTTAGTTTTGGAATAATAGATGCATTCTCAACAATGTAATTGAAAGGTTGTTCACAAAAGAATGTCTCTTGGGACCCCCTCAGTTTTTATCTTGTTAGTTCCAAGGACACAAATTCATGTGACTAGCACTCGTTCTGTAGCCAGCAATCCCCCATAATTTAAAGTTTATTTGTAGTGAAAATTTTACAGATTGTCTATGCCTTTTTAAAAAGCATTTTAAGTGCTATGCTCCCTTTAAATCTTTCTGCCAGTAAACATAACTGTGTGAAGAGGACTGGCTGAAACTAGTCATTCCTGAGGGGATGCTGGATTGAACAGAGGTGAGTCACAGACTTGTTAATCCCTTGTGTTCTGAGCGAATACTAAACCAAAGTGTAAATGTCAATGTCAAGGAAGGGAAACATCCTTTGGGGTGTGAGCACATCCCTTGATCTGACTGTTCTTGCATGTTTCCGGTTATAACCTCTCATGTAAGAAATGACCAGGGGTTTGTCTTTACAAATATCCAGACATTTCCATGGTGCATGTCCTTCCAAGCCGTATACATAGAAACCTAATCTCCAATGGAACCCCTTGTAATTTAATTGTATCCCCAAGGTCCATCTCCTAATACTATAGCCAAGGTAGTTAGGTTTCAACATGAACTTTGATGGACATAAACTTTTAGACTATAAGTAGTGTCCTTTAAAGGAGACCGTGTTGCTGTCTTTGTATCTAATAGGCTATAAACTCAGGAGCCCAAAAGAGAGTTAGTGCAGCCCTTCTACCACATGTGGACACAGTGGAAGTTCCTATGTGGAAAGTACTTATGTGGAAAGCCCCTATGTGGGGCTTTATCAGACATGGGCTCTGCCAATGACTCAATCTTTACCTCCAGGCTCTGTGGCTTACACAAAAATTACATTACTTATATGCTCCCCAGTTTATATTGAGTTAAAGCAGGCTAAATGAACTAGGCACACATTAAATTAATTTTTAAAAGAAATTTAATGAAAATTTGTATTGTCTTAAACTGCAGTTTATTTTTTTAAATAAATCATGTGACCTTATACGGGGAAAAAGGAAGAAAAACAGAACAAAGAAGGATCATGAAAAGATTTTCTCTGTCCTTTTCACATAAAGCTATTGACCAAGAAGCCATTTTTCCAAGCTCCAATTCTTTATTGAACACAGAAGAGTTAATATAAAAATCATAAGAATTTTCCATGGGGTTAGCATAGTTCTGTATTGTTACTTATTTCTCGAACTACTCATTTTGAGGATTTGTAGTAATTTCCAATTAGATGACATCATCTAGGTATTGTATGATGATACTTCTTAGGACACACTGCTTTATAAAATAAGATACATTCAATCCTGAACTAACAGTTTATAAAATGATGCCAAAGTCAGGCATAATTGGGCAGGCCTGCACTTGTAGCACTAAGGAAGCTGAGGCAGGAGGATCACAAGTTTAAGTGCACCATGAGGGTATATAGTGAATTCAAGGCCAATTTGGATCACATAACAAGACTCTATTTAAAAACAAAACAAAACAAAGAAAACTAACACCTATATCTGATTAAAGAAAATAAAATTAGGAGTATGTGTAGAGAAAAATAAATGAGGTATTCACAGGATTAACACAGAAAATGAAGTCATATCATTTTTACCACCAGGCAAACATGTAAAGAGGACAATTAACCCATAGCCAAAGAAGTATCAAAGCTTAAGGTGAAAGATAGACTTCTTTTTTCTCCTGTTATGTTTATAACTGAAGTTGGAGAGTACAAACCACTATGCAGCTCTGCCAAACCATGCTCTCGGGTGTTGTATAAGTCTGCCTCATCATTTCCTGAACAGCTTCCACACTTCCTGGAATTCTGCAGCTGTCCATGCTTTAGACTAAATCTGGCCTCAGGAAGCTAAGCCTGCTGAATTAGCCTTCCAACTCCTGGTAAGGAAGTTTTCCAACAGGAATTAATTATGACAAGGAAGTGCAGCTGCAGCATATTCACACTTGCTGAGATCAAATATGAAATAATGTTGTTTTCTTCCATTCATGGAAATTCATTCATCCCACAAGACAAGGATGGATGGAGTCCAAGCTTCTTCAAGATGAGAAAAGGTAATATGTTAATGGTAAAAGAAAAACATAAACAATAGACCCAAATATAAAAAATACTAAACAAGACATTACATATTTCAAAACTTTGTCTATATGCAACATGAAAATTTATTTTAAGTGCTTTTATTTTATATTTTGTTATGTTTCATTTCTTTCTTACTCAACTCATTTGCTTCAGTCATATTTCTTTTGGGGCTAACTCTCGTTTTTCTATATCAAAATCAATATTGATACTTTAACTCTCAAATACAAAATATGTGACTCTATGATTTAATTAAATAAAATGATTATTGAATATCTATATCATAATTTTAAAATTAAATAAGGAATAGCATATGTTCTACATGTAAAGATAGTAATGTTTACACACATTATCAGGAATAACTAATGTTTAGAATTAGAGAGATTCATACAATGAGAAAGGATTACAGGAAGAAATGTAACAGGAGAATTTTTGTACTACCTTTTAAATTCAGTAATTTCACCCTTTCTTTTCCCTCATTGCCTGTGTACTAAGTCTTATTCTTAAATCAAATGAGTACTTGTCTGGTTACTAAATACTGTGTATACTTAATTCTGTACCATCAGATAAATGTTCAAGTAGTAGTGGGAAACCAGTTGAGAATGTTTTTTCATGTGTTACTATTCATAGATTGAAACAAAATCTAGTGATTTATTAAGCACCTATTCTATAAATAAATTTCACCCCTTTCAGTAAAATTAATTGCCACTAATTGATATTTTTAAATATTATGCTTCTTAAAATTGTCCCCATAACGTGGCATTGACCTTTACATAAAACTTGTTTTCCTAAACATGTCAACTTATTTGCCGCTGCCAAAACTTCACCTTCCTTTGTAGCCTTCTTAAATTAACAATAATATAGGAATTAAGAGCTTGTCTTTCAAAATATGTACAAACTAATGCTGCATAATTAATTGTCAAAGTGCTCTCTCCCCTGTGCTTGAACCTCTACAACATCTCTAGAGGTGAAAAGAGTCAATTAAATTTGCCAATTCACAAATGAAGACACCAAGAATAACCAAAGTTACAAAACTACTCTGAGAGAATATGACAACTTATATAGAGCAGTAGATATATAAACTTTGCCACTGTTTGTTATAATTATTTTTTAAATAGAATCAGGTTGTTTCTCATCTACTTGATTGAACCTCTGCTGGCTTTGGGTACAGCTGCTGAATTCCCTCTTGTCGAAGGGAGTTCAATCATTTCCTATTCATGCATTCAACTGACTGGAAGAGGCTCTGCTTTACTCGATGTCTGACTTTTTAAACGCTAATGTCCTCCAAAAAACACTGTCCCTGAGCATCCAGAATTGTATTTGACTAATATGTAGACGCTGGTCCAGCCACATTGATATATAAAATTTGCCATCATAAATGTGTTCATTTCTTTCCTGGATTGATATTCATAAAAAACAAAAGAAGTCAGTGCCAATGAAATCATCTTTGGAAATAGACAGAGCAATTCTACTTCCCTTTTAAAAGCAGAGTGATAAACAGAGACAGAGATGCAGAGAGACACAGAGACAGAAAGAAAAAGGGAAGGAAGGAAAGAGGAGATCAGGAGACAGGAGGAAAAAATAAAGCTGATGAAAATAATTCATTTATGATAATTGAAACATGGAGGAGTGGATTCATATTTACAGGTGAGCATTAAGAGACCAGGGTGTGGAAACAACTGGAAATGGAGGAAGGAAAACCAACAACTCTTGCTTCTAGAAGAGCTCAGGCAGAGAACTGGGTAAAAATCTGAAGATATAGTTTCTTACACCAAATAATAGAAACGATAGATTCATGAGAAGTGTTTCCTATTCAAATCAATGCATTAGTGACTAAAGTTCATAGATCTGTTTTAGTAAATACTTTTTTTTTTTGAGACAGGGTCTCGCTTTGCAGTTCAGGCTGGCCCTGAGCTCACTATGTAGCCCAAGCAAGCCTCGAACTCAGCAGTCCTCCTGTCTCTGCCTCCCGAGTGCTGGGATTATAAGCGTGAGCCACCACTCCCGGCACTAGTAAATACTTTTTAGAAGGTCAGAGGTGAAGAAGCAGAAGAGAAGTTTCTCTGCTTAGCACTAGTAAACTCATTCTTGATAAACAGCCATGTTGGCTATTGCACTCATGGACAGGACAGTTTTACAATATAGGAAGATTCCTCACAACTTTGCTGGAATCCACGATTTTAAAAATAAGAATTAAGAGGAAAACTCAGAGTTACTAAAGGGTAATCATTGGGACTCTGTAAGTCTTACTTTTTTTTTTTTTTTCTCTTTGGAGACAGGGTCTCGCTTTGTAGTTCAGGCTGGCCCTGAGCTCACTATGGTGCCTAGGCAAGCCACCGCGAACTCAGCAATCCTCCTGTCTCTGCCTCCCGAGTGCTGGGATTACAGGCATGAGCCACCACATCCGGCATTTGTAAGTCTTACTTTTAATCTTCAAAATAATACCGTGAAGTAATAAACCTAAAGAGAATTGGGAGTAGGAAGAAAAAAACTTCAGGTATCGATGATTAAACTATCTCTGGATCTTCTAGATCTTGTGCACATCTTCTAGTTGTTACTCATGGCTCATCTTGTTCTTTGCAATTCTTATGCAGTGGACTTTTCCAAAGTCCTTACTGAAAATGCTTTGCTCTCTTCTGCTGTAAGACACTAGCCCTGTGGTCTTTTCTGTGAGGGCCAATGATACATCACTGACTAGCTAATTCCCACTCTTAATTCATGTATTTATTTATTGGGCTACTTACCATTTGTTGTTGTGGCAAAATACCTCACATTAAAAAAAAATACTTAAAGGAGGAGAAAGATTTATTTGGCTCATGATTGAAGATGGTTCAGCCCATGATCACTGGGCTCCTTTGGTTCTGGCCTGAGCAAAGGCAGAAACCTAACAGAAGGTTCAGCAGAGGAAAGCTGCTTACCTCTTGACATTTAAGAAGCAAAAGTTGACAGAAAGAGCCACAGAAGTCATCTCCAGATGCTTCATAGCCACACTCTCAGTGACCCACCTCACTGAACAAGCATTCTTTAACAAGCATTCTTTAATGAGTCCTACAAAAATGTTTTTAACTATTATAAAATCAATTCTTCTTATATTCTTTCTTTCTTTTTTTAAGACAGGGTCTCATTTTGTAGTTCAGGCAGGCCCTGATTTCACTATGTAGCCCAGGCAAACCTGGAACTCAGCAATTCTCCGGCTTCTACTAACTAGGCAGACGCTGGAACCACTGAGCTACATCTCCAGCCCTATTCTTTTTATACACTTTCTTAATGCTATATACTCTTTCTTTCTATCACTCCATATTTGAATGTAGTAATTATTTATTCATTTTCTGTCATTTCGGGTGACCTATCAGCTCTTGACTAGCGATCAAGTCTCCTTTGACTTAACTATTTGTCTCAGAATCGTTGGGCAGCACCTGGAATATAGCCAACATTTAGGAGGGATTTGAGTTAAAAATTCTCTCTAGCAATACCCTATAGGGGGTCCATGTAGCTGAAGATCATTGCTTTCAAATGGATATAATTGATGTAGGTCAAGTGTGGTAGTAAATTTTAGATGCTAATCTGGGCAGAGATATCTAGATAGTCAGGATGCAATGCTTTTTGGTGTGTTTGTAAGGATATTTCTGAGGAAACAGTTATAAACAGTAGGCATTTTGATCATGGGAAATTAATATATAATGAAATACAACATAAAAACTGAAGTGTAAAAATCACCTTGTTCTTCTGAACTGGGGCATTCAGCTCCTGCTACGCTTGAACATCAGTTGCCTTGATCACTTGCTCCTTGGACTCTAGCTAAAACAATATTATTAACATGCATGAGTCTGTGTCTTGCAGGTGGTACTTTATGTGGCTTTTCAGCTTTCCAAATCATATTACTTCTCATGGATAACAACATTCTCATTATAGAATTACTTTCATCCTAATAACTCCGTTTCTTTGAAGAACCTTGATGAATGTATTTATAGAATTTAAAATGTGGGATTCTACTCCTCAATTATATTAAAGTAACTGTTAGCAGGTTATCTGTCCATTATTTTAAACATTGAAAAAATATATCTAAAGCAACTGTTTTCAGGAACTTTTTTTTTAATTGAATTCTTTATTGGTACAATTTATATGCATCTCAAAATCACATATAACATTGGGAAATTTGTGTTTTCAGGAACTTTATCATTATCCCCCCGCAAAGTGCAATTAAAACTATAGAGCAAAAGCAAAACAGAAAATGAAAATGATTTTCCTCACTCTGGATAGTTAAAGAAAATGTTACCACCTGTGTGTGCCTCAAAATATATACAAAATACAAGTAACGGAAGGACAATTTAAAAAATACCTTTGGCATAAACAGACAGAGAACATGGAAAAAGTTCAAAATAACCATGAATAAACGTGAAAAACAATCATCAAACCCCAGTCGGTACACCACCACATTGATTCTGAAAGGTGGAGCTGCCCCGAGGGAGAGGAGCAAAATCCTAGCATCTGGCTTAAAACTGCTCCAAACCTTCTCCAGAGAGAAACAGCCACCCTTAGATTTTGCCCTGTATCCCCACAAATTAAAGCACTGATTATAGGGAAGGGGCTTTAAATCATGTCATTTAAAGGCCAATTTTAAAAGAAAAAAAGAAAAATGCCTTTGTTCAATTATGAGGTGAAGCAACGTAACAGTCAAAAGGAGGAATTCAAAATCCTTCCAGGCACAAACAAACAAAATACTGGAGAATTTTTGACACTTCCTGCCATCACAAAATCTACCTTACCCGCAAAAGAAAAAGGAATTGCAATAATTAACCTCAACCGAGAAGTGAATAATAATTTTTTTACAAAGTAAATGTCCAAAGAATGCAGCAAACCAGAATTCTCACATCACAGCTGTTCTATTTCCTGTCCAACTCCAGTCCTCAAATAAAAGATAAAAAATTATAAGACAAAATCCAAAATTAAATACACTCAAAAACACATTTGTGGGAAATAACCAAGAATCAGAAATTTAAATAGTAAGAAAGAGACATTTAAAAAAGTAAGAAATATAGGACTCCAATGAAATTTTCTTAGAAGATAAAACTAAATTACAAGATGTGTAGAAGAGGATAGTTAAGTGAAAGATTAAAAAGGAACTGAAAAAGTAGAGAAAGCATTAAAAACATGTAATAACCTAAAAACAAGTAAAATAAATTTAGAGAAAAAATGTTAGAAATGAAATTAGTCAGAGAAATAATATTGTGAATACAATTAAAGCTCTAAAAGAACAAAAACTAGGATAATGCAATAAAACTACATACTTTATTGTACAATAGAAATGCATTCAATATATAAGAGGTGTGATTGTGTTTACTAAATGGATCCTTCGAGTATCTGGAAAAATTGATCCATAAAGATAGGATATATTTTTAAGATATATCCTACTATGATTTCTAAATTTCAGAAGCAAAAGGTAAAATTTCAAGTTAAACTTAGAAAACATATGATCACTTTTAGTCTGAAGGAAAATATATCGTAATTGAACTTTTCAAAAGAAATACACATAAGGGCTAAAAGAAACAGCATTTAAAAAAAAACAGTGAATTTTTTTTTATGTTCCAGTCAATTTACCAGACAAGATTGTAGGAAAAATAATTTATGAAAAAATTTTGGTTGTGTGATCATAGACCAAAAGCTAAGCCACACAGTGGATGATGGAGGAAAGCTAATGTATTAAAGCCATATGTGGTGGGCTAGTGATAACATGATGCACTTTTACCTTATGGGAAAAAAAGGAAAGAGAAAAGTCAGAAAAGATCTATTTGTTGTTGGGTAAACAATACTTGGAAACTAAATGCATTAAAAGTAACAGATAAATCTAGTACAAAGTAAAATAAGAAAGTAATGGCTAAGAGTTATAAAAGGATCCATAAATAAACATAATAACATGTATCAGCCTGTTTTCTATCACTATAAGAAAATATCTGAGGCAGGTTAAGTTTATAATGAAAAGAGATTTATAAGGATTCCAATTCCAGTAATTTTTACTGCAGTGCTGGTTTCATTATGTGCTGGTGATGATTATATGGAAGATGGATGAACCATGTGTGTAATGTAGGAACAGGTCACAACTTGGAACAGAAAACCAGAGATATTCTGGGCTCCCATACTTCCTGCTGAGGGCTCAGGTGACATCCAGTTAGCTCCCACATCTTAATGTTGCTATCAACATCCATGGTATGCTATATCTAAGCTCCTACTATAGAAGCCTATAAAGAAAAATAGCATCCAAGATATATATGACCACTAAATGAAAATGTAAACCTCTCTAAATCCTAGATATATATCTATACACTTGCTCATATAACCAGCACTGATTACATATTTCAAATATAATACATATAAAGTAAAATGATAGATTAAAAGTCAAAGCTTATCATATCAACAAATTTGAATCACTTATTCATCTATTGAAAAAAAATAGCAATTTGCCTCATAGGACACAATCCAATTATGTTTTGGAGACAACAGATGTACATCTAAAGGAAGTAATGTAGTATGGCTAAAAAAGTATTGAATGACAGGAAATGACAAGTATTTTCTTAACATAATCAATATATAAGACTAACTGTAAACTCAGTAAACTCAGCATTAACTTAATCAGAGAAAGTTCTAGATATTTCCAAAATTAGGAAGGAGCAAGTGCCCATCAACCTAAGAGTGGATAAAGATGATGTTTTGTTTTGTTTTTTCCAAAAAAAATGTACTTTTGCTAAGTCACAAAAATTGATAAATTTGAGTCATCTATGCTCAGTGGATGTTCCTTGAGGATTTACTCACAAGACATTTCTTAATCTGGTCAAGTTAAAAATCACAATTAATGGTTACATAAAAAAATAAGGGTCATTATTTAATGTTTGTGTAAATCATCTACAGAATACCTTCATTATTATTATTCTCAAAACAAAGCCTAGATAGACATTCCATAAACACTTTTATGAAAATAGTCTACTTTCATATAAAAATCATAAACATTGATAAAAGAAAAGATTTCTTAATTGGTAAACTATAAAATTTATTTATCATAGATCTAGAGTTTGTAAAATAAAGATATTTTTGAGAGATTCAATGTCTGTTAAGAACATAAACTTCTACTTTTCCCCCTTTTATTGAGTTTATTTGTGCATTTTAGGTATGCATTCTGATGACATTAACATGGAGAATTTGTACCTGTATATGATGTATCTTGATTCTCATTCTTTCCCATTCCTCTGCCCTCACTTCAATCCTCACCCTCTTATATACATAAGCTTTGCTTCTATCTTTTTGTTTTACAAATTCCTACTTTTAAGAGTATACATCATGCACTGTGTTCTCCCAAGACAGAAGGGACAGAAAAGGAGCCAGGGGTCTAAGTGACTCCCTCACTCCCCATCAGAATGACACTAATGCCACGAGTAAGGACACAACTACACAAGGTCTTGGGAGGTCTTGGGAGGTCTTGGGTGGGGACCAGGAAGAATCCTAGAAAAGTGCCCACCTCCCCTAAAGTACACATTCTTCATTGTCCCATGAATATCACCCAAACTCTCACATTTGCTTCATGTTCGAGCATTTGACATTTGCTGTGTTTATATTTACTTTGGTGGAAGGCTGTTCTCAAATAACTGCCTCTCTTCACTAAATTTTTAGCACTGTAAGGTCTTATTTTGTTACTACAGCTTTTGGTAAGATAACCTTCTCTGATAAATCCTCTTAGTGTCTGAAGGAGTTATACTATCCTCAAACTATTTTTCTAGGAGACCCTAAGTTTATTGACCTGTAAGCCTCTGTGATGGTCATATTTTCCTTATGTATTGAAAGGAATTTGCTGTGATTAACATGTATTACCAGGTCATATCTCTCTTTGCCTCTTTCATAACAAGACTTGCATGCCTGATTTTCTATTTTAAATTATAAGGTATTAGAAAAATTCTAGTTTTACAGTTATGCATTTCTTAAAATTCTCCATAATTTTAATTTAGAAAGTTATTGTATAAATATGTACAATTTGCACACAGTAATCTCTGTGTCTCAGTTTGAACATCTGTAATAATAAATTAATTTCAATTTCTATTTTCATAGAAGTTCTTTGGGTTAAAGAAGTTAATACATTTCAAATTGTTAGGATCATGTCTGATATAGTAAAAGCATTTCAAGTGTTACTTATCACTGTTACTATTTTTATTAAATGACTTTAAAACAAATCAGGACAGTAAATTTTAAAAAGTTAATGAAGTTAATAAATTAATGGTATTTTGAATTTTTATTTCACTTACCTTCCCCATTTTATTCTATATCTAAATATTACATTTCAGTGACTCTTGCTTCAAATACTTATTTAACAGTTATCTTATAGAAGGTACTTTCTTGATCCTGGAAAAGATAAATAAAAAAAACAAAGATAGGTAAAATCACTGACTTCCCATAGAACACATTATTGGTTATGATCTCTCTCTTTATTTCTTTCTTATTCTCTACACTGCTTCCTTCTTTTTTGAATAAAAAGAACTATATTACTTGTTCAAATCTAATGCTTTATGAAGGGTAAATAAATAAGCAAAAGCTTAAAAGAAACACGTCTTAAGAGCAAAAAGTCTCAGCTGCAACCACAGTCAGAGTCTTTCCAATTATCCTCACTTCCTTAAGACAATAACAATAGTCTTGGTTTACTTCATCTGCTAAATCTGTGGCTCTTAAATATTTGTCCTGCAATACCGAGCAATCAATACCATGTTGCCTGGGATGTGTTAACAGTACCAATTGGAGGTCCTCACAATAGACCCGGTGAATTAGAAACCCCCGTGGAAGGACACAGGAATCTGCTGGAAAGAGCCCTGGAGGTGACCTGGGTGATGTAATAGTGCATGGTAAAGTGAGCAGCTGAGGTACAGTGGATGAGGTTGGATCCCCAAAGTGAGGTGGAATCACCTGGCGTAATTATCACGCCACCAAGTACTGTTTTTACACAGAGGCACAATTTGCCAAGTAATCTTCACTGCTCAATAGCAGATTTTAAAACAACATACCACATTTAAAAATATCTACATTTTACAGTGAGGAAAACTGACAACTTCAAATTCTAATTAAGTGGGCAGAAAAAGGAAGGAACTCCAGGGTCCTGGCTGACTCTTACAGTACACATTTTATTAAACATACGCTATTCACTGTTGTTATCTGTATGTCCTGGTTCCTCATGACTTTTTCCTGAAATCTCTAACCTAAATGCAATGGAGTGAAATTATGTGTTCCCAAATTCATGTGTCGGAATCCTAGTACTCAAAGTGATAACGGTAGGCTGTGAGGCTTGGGGGGTAATAATCAGGCCCTGAGAGCGGAACACTCACAGACAGGATCACTACCTTTAGCTCAGGGATCACAAGAGTCCTGAGGCCTTTGATCCACACCATTCTTTGAGAGCCCATACCAAGTTTCGACTATGTTGGCACCTTCCTTTAGATCTGAACCCTTGAAATCTATAAAAATAAACCGTTTACAATTATACCAACTAAGCTTTATGCCCATATATGATTTTGTTTATATGTTGGTCTTCACAGAACTTTGTTATTAAGGAATATTAATATTAAGGAATTTAGAATTGACTTAAGATCATTTCAGAAAGAAAAGGACAATACCCACAATGTTGTCCTAAACTATTATTCAAGTTATAATTACCATCTCCATTTCCTTAAGAAAATCATAACACATAAGAAATATATATATAAATACATAATATATAATATAATATATACATATTTATATATATATAAGGATATCTCATGGTATATTTTCCCCAGGTGAGCTTATAGAGGGCATAAGAAAATTTAGTGTGCTCCACTGAACAAGGCTTGGGACTAGGGCTCAAATGTCACACAGGCTTGCCTTTGTACCACTTAATTGGTCATTTCTGGCATTCTAGGTGAGTGATACAATTAAGCCCTGTCTAGATTTAAGAGGAAAGAAAACTGTTCTTACTTTTAATGACAAGAGGGCAAAAGATTGTCTGGTGATATTTTCACTGACTCTCATCACAGTCCAAACTTCTGTCACAAATCATTTATATTTTTCTCATTTGCAAGACACCCCTCACAAAATTCTCAAATTTGTCTTCCACTTATGTTATCAAATCAAGGCTCAAGATCTCAGATCATGCACTGGGATCAGGGTCCAGTAAGCTTGGTACCCATTGATCTAATTGTAGTTTGTTTGAGTTGCAAAAGAATGTCTCCCAAAAGACAAATGTTTTTATTTCCATATATGCAACATACTAGAGAGTCACTGTACACAGCATTAGCTAAATCTCACTGAATATTGGGGAGCAGACAAGACATTGCAGGTCCTGGTCTGTAGACATAGTAAATTCAGCAGAACATATATTAAGACATTGCTCTTTGAGGAGCTGTCCTGCTCCCAGGAATGATTGTAACTCTCCATTCTGCCTTCTATTTTCTTGTTTCCTAGAGTATGTTTTCTTTGTCATACAAAATAACTTATATGTATAACTAATTTTTTTCACCTGCCTTCCATACATAAAACTATAGGTGCACTGAATTTTGGGGTTCTTTGTTCTCTTCATTCAATGTGGTAAAACTTCCCAAAATATGTATATTTCTATTATAACACTCAGTAAACCATTTCATTAGAAAAAGCCATAGCCACAAATTATTATCAGCTCTATTAGGCACAGTTTCTAGACTCCCAGTCACACAGGTGACAGATATCTTTTTTGGGGTTCCAAAGAAAATGAGTGTCTTTCTGCAACTGTAGTGAAGGTTGCTCTGAGGTCATTATCTATGGACCAGGGGCCCAAGCAAACTTCCAGCCCACATGTTCTTGCCATGTAATAGATATCAATGTCAGATACCCTTAAAAATCAAATGTACATAGTGGTTATTTTAAGGTATTATTCAATATAATGAAACCGAAGAGAGCTTTCAAGTGTAGTTTTAATTCAAAATCACAACGTAGACTGACCTTTCAGTTGCCACTTCACTTTGGATGACGAAACCTTGTAAGACAAGTTCTGAGTTCATTGCTGAGTAGAACATTAGTCTCTGACTTTCAGCTTAATTAGAAGACATTGAATTTCATGAAATTCATGCTTTTAAAACCATGCTATTTTAGATTCTCTTTTCATTTTCTCTGTATTTTAGCTAATACAATTTTTTAGTGTCTATATAATAGCCACATGTCACTCTCCTCCAGTTACATGCTTCATTCTTTTTTTTTTTTTTTTTTTTTTTTTTTTTTTTTTTTTTTTTTTTTTTTTTTTTTTTTTTTTTTGAGACAGGGTCTCGCTTTGTAGTTCGGGCTGGCTCTGAGCTCACTATGTAGCCTAGGCAAGCTTCGAACTCAGCAATCCTCCTGTCTCTGCCTCCCAAATTCTGGGATTACAGGCGTGAGCCACCATGCCCAGCTTCATTCTTCTTTTAAATTGATTTTATTGGTATATTTTATGCATTCATTATGATGACATTCGACACTGAGAATTTTTACCTGTACATGGCACATCTTGACTCTCCTTTTTTATTCTTTCTCCTGCACTCCCTGCAAGCCCCACCGCCAAATACATAAGCTTTGTTTTTTTTTCTTTTTTTTAACTATCAATTTTTTCTTTTCCTTCTTCACTTTCCCCTACCCATTTCCTTTTTTCCGTTTGCACATTTTCTTCCTATTTCCCACTACCTGTCATACATTTTGACATTCATTTATACCTTCACTTTTTCATATTAGAAAAAAGATATAGTATTTATATGTCTGTGTCCTATTTATTTCACTTGTGAGTATGTACTCATGGTACAACCATTTGAATATAAATGACTCAAATTATTGTTCTTTACGGCTAAGTAATGTTCCATTTATTTAAAAATGTATCTTCTTTATCCAGTATGAATGGCATGGCTGTTTCCAAGATTTAGCTATCACAAACTGAGCTGCTATAAACATGGATGTACATATATTGCTGCAGTAAGATTCTTTTCACTCTTTTCTGTATACCTAGCAGGCGAATAGTGGGGTCAAACGGGGTTATTGCAGGCTTCATTCTAATGCTACCTTTAAACAAAAAGTATTCAACTGTCAGTCCTCTTAGTTACCCTTTGAATAACTCCTAATGTAAAACTCCCTATCCTTTGTGTATCTCATTTAAAAAGAAATGTACTGTCAGATAAGAAACTCACTCAAAATTTGCAAAACATTATTGCCCTGTTTTTATCACCGTGGTGTGAACTTCTGGTTAATTTCAGGACTGTTATGTTTTAAAGCAACATGAGAAAAGGTGCTTTAAAAAATTCTATCTAACAAATATCTTAACTCACCCAATATGTGTTAATACAGGTCATATAAAAATGACAACATAGTAAATATGAGAATGAGAGGGTAACCACCTATTCTAATAGTTTAGCAGGAAACTAGCAGAATGAATGAGAAAGGCATTCTTCTTTGTATGTATGTATGGGGCTGGCATAGGACCAATGCACTCTTTGTGGTGCTCAGTCATTTCGAGAATAAATTACTGGAATAGTTATTTCCCATTTCCACTTGAGCTCTACCAACCCACTATATTTGAAGTCAGTGAGTCTCTTCACATGCAAATTAGATCATATCATTCCACTGGCAAAAACATAACAAAACCTTGGATGAAAGCTTTTTCAGTAAAAATTCTCCCTAGAAAAATAATGAGGGTCAATTTTTTTAAAAAAATCAATATTGAAAATATTTTCTAAGAGAATACATTTATATTCTTTTTTTAACTGAATTCTTTATTGGTACATTGTATACACTGCTCACAATCACACACAACATTGGAGATTTTGGACCGATATGTGACACAGGTTAATTCTCATTTTTACCCACATCCCTACCGGCTCACCCCTTCCCCACCCCATATATATATATATATATATATATATATATATATATATATATATACTCTTATTTTTTCCAGATCATATTTATTCCTTCCCCTCATTACATTCCCACACCAAATTTCATTTGGATATTTCCCATTCTATAAAAACTATCATACATTCTAGAGGACCTTTGCATCTATAGGTGCTCATATCAAAGAAAAGATCCAGTATTGGCATATCTGTGATCTATTTATTTGACTTATTAGTGTGTCCTCCAGGTGTATCCATTTGCATATAAATGAATGAACCTTGCCATTCTTTATGGCATAGTAATACTTCATTTACACACACACACACACACCTTCTTTATTCCCTCTCCAGTTGATGAGCATTGGGTTGTTTCCAAGATTGGGCTATTACGAACTGAGCTGCTATGAACAAGGGTGTACATCTGTCTTTCCAATGTGATTTTTAAAATTCCTTTGGGTATATTCTTAGAAGAGCAATAGCAGGGTCAAATGTGACCTCTAATCCTAGTTTTCTGAGAAATCTCCACACAGATTTCCACAATGGTTGCACAAGTCTAAAATCCCACCAGCAGTGGAGAAGGGTTCCTTTTTCCCCACAACCTCACCAGCATTTATTGTTGATTGATTTTGTAATAGCGGCCATTCTTTGTGGAGTGAGATGGAATCTCAGTGCTGTTTTCATCTGCATCTCTCGAATGACCAGTGATGTTGAACATTTCTTTTTTTAAATTGAGTTCTTTATTGGTACAATTTATATACATCTCACAATCACACATAACATTGGGGAATTTGTACCAATATATGACACAGTCAATTCTCATTTTTACTCATATAGCCACCCACACACACCTCCCCACCCCCTATATACATGCTCTTTTATTCTCTTTCAGAATCATATGTATTCCTTCCCCTCATTACATCCCCACACCAAATTTCCTTTGGAAACTTCCCATTCTACAAAGACTATCATACTTTCTAGAGCTCATTTGCATCTACAGGTGCTCATATCAACAAGAAGATCCGGTATTTGCCTATCTGTGATCTATTGATTTCACTCATTAGCATGTCCTCCAGGTGTATCCATTTGCACATAAATGAATCAATCTTGTCATTCTTTATGGCAGAATATTATTCCATTTCAGACCAAAAACCACATCTTCTTTATCCAGTCTCCAGTTGATGGGCATTTGGGTTGCTTCCAAGATTGAGCTATCACAAACTGAGCTGCTATGAACAAGGGTGTACATCTGTCTTTCCAATGTGATTTTTAAAATTCTTTTGGGAATATTCCTAGCAGGGGGATAGCAGGGTCAAATGGGACCTCTAGTCCTAGTTTTTTGAGAAATCTCCACACTGATCTCCACAATGGTTGCACAAGTCTGCAATCCCACCAACAGTGGAGAAGGGTTCCTTTCTCCCCACAGCCACGCCAGCATTTATTGTTGGTTGATTTTGTAATCGTGACCATTCTTTGTGGAGTGAGATGAGATCTCAGTGTTGTTTTCATTTGCATCTCTCAAATGATCAGTGATGGTGCCAGTGATTTCTTTTGCTGTGCAGAAGCTTTTTAGGAGGATGAGATCCCATTTGTTGATTCTTTCTGCTAGTTCTTGTGCTATAGAGGTTTTATGAATGAAGTCTCTGCCTAAGCCAGTGTCTCCAAGAGTTTTACTTAAGCTGTTTTCAAGCAGGTTTACTGTTTCTGTTTTAATGTTTAGGTCTCAAATCCATTATGAATTTAGCTTTGTTCATGGTGAAAGAAATAAGCTAGCTTTAGTTTTTGGCAGGTTAAACCCAGTTTTTCCAGCACCATTTGTTAAGAAGGCTGTCTTTCCTCCATTGAGGATATTTGGCTCCTTTGTCAAAGATAAGGTGGCTTAGTGTATCTAGGATTGTGTGTGGATCTTCTAATCTATTCCACTGGTCCCTGGGTTTGTTACTTTGCCAGTACCATACAGTTTTTTTTTTATCACAGTGGCTTTATAATGCAATGTAAAATTGGGGATTGTAATACCCTCTGCCATGTGGTGGTTGCTTAGAATTGTTTTTGCTAGTCTAGGTCTCTTGTGGTTCCAGATGAATTTTTGGATTATTTTCTCCAGTTCTGTGAAGTATACCGTTGGAATTTCTATTGGCATTGCATTGAGTCTGTATAGTAGTTGTGGAAGTATAGCCATTTTGATGATGTTGATTCTCCCTACCCAGGAACAAGGGATATCTTTCCACTTTCTGATTTCCTTTTCTATCTCATTTTTCAGAGTTCTATAGTTTTCAGAGTTGAGGTGTTTCACTGCCTTTGTTAGATTGATTCCTAGATATTTCATTTTTCTGGGTACTATTGGGAAAGGCATTGACTCCTCAGTTTCTCTTTCAATGAGTCTGTTGTTTGTGTAGACAAAAGCTGTTGATTTTTGAGCATTGACCTTGTATCCAGCAATGCTAAATCTGGTAATTAAGTCTAGTAGTCTTTTGGTTGAGTTTTTAGAATCCTCTAGATAGAGTATCATATCATTAACAAATAATGACACTTTAACTTCTTCCTTTCCTATATTTATTCCTTTTATATCTTTGTCTCTCCTGATTGCTATGGCTAATGTTTCCAGTTCTATATTGAACAAGAGTGGTGACAGCGGGCATCCTTGTCTTGTTTCTGATCTTAGTGTAAAGGGTTCCAGTTTTTGCCCATTAAGTATGATGCTGTTGTTGGTTTCTTGTAAATACCTTGTATCAGATTGAGAAAAAGTCCATCTATTCCGAATTTCTGTAGGGTTTTGATCATAAATGGGTTTTGGATTTTGTCAAATGCTTTTTCTGCATCTGTTAAGGTGATCATATGGTTTTTGTCCTTGAGTCTGTTAATATAGTGTATTACACTGATTGATTTATGTATATTAAACCAGCCTTGCAACCCTGGGGTAAATTCAACTTGATCAGGGTGTATGATTTTCTTGATAACTCTCTGTATTCTGTTTGCCAGTATTTTATTGAGGATTTTTGCAACAATGTTCATTAGAGAGATTGGCCTGTAGTTTTCTTTTTTGGTTGGATCTTTCTCTGCCTTTGGAATCAAGGTAATGGTTGCTTCAAGAAATTATTTGGGGAGCACTGCTTCCCTTTTGATTTCATTAAGAAGATTGAGAAGTACTGGTATTAACTCTTCTTTAAAAGTTTTGTAGAATTCCCCAATGTTATACGTGATTTTGAGATGTATATAAATTGTACCAATAAAGAATTCAATTAAAAAAAAGTTTTGTAGAATTCAGTAGTGAAGCCATCAGGACCAGGGCTTTTCTTTGTTGGTAGGTTTTTTTTTTTTATTACATTTTCAATTTCCCAGATTGATATCAGGTCATTTAACATTATTGTATCCTCTTCATTCAGCTTTGGAAGCTCATATGTGTCTAGGAATCTATCTATTCTAGATTTTTCATTTTTTTGGAGTACAAATTTTCAAAGTATGTGTTTATGATCCTTTTGACTTTCTCTGGATCTGTGATGATGTTCCCATTTTCATTCTTTATGGCATGGTTTTGAGCCTTTTCCTTCCTTTGTTTGATAAGGTTGGCTAAGGGTCTGTCGATTTTATTTATTCTTTCAAAGAATTAACTCTTTGATTCATTGATTCTTTGTACTGTTCTCTTTGTCTCCATTGCATTAATTTCTGCTCTGATACTAATAATTTCCTCCCTGGTACAAGCTTTGGGTTTGTTTTGCTCCTCTTTTTCTAACTGTCTGAGGTTCAGCATTAGATTGTTTATTTGAGCTTGCTCTATTTTCCAAGTGTAGGCATTCACTGCTATGAATTTCCCTTGTAGAACTGCTTTCATTGTAGTCCATAAGTTCCTGTATGTTTTACTGGGGTTGTCATTTACTTGCAGAAACTGTTTAATTTCTTCTTTAATTTCTTTTGTTGCCCATTGATTGGTCAACAGAGTGTTGTTCAATTTCCATGTGTTTGTGAGGATCTTGGAATTTCTTTTTTTTTTTTTTTCGCTTTTGAGACAGGGTCTCACTCTGTAGTTCAAGCTGGCCCTGAGCTCACTATGGTGCCCAGGCAAGCCGCCGCAAACTCAGCAATCCTCCTGTCTCTGCCTCCCTAGTGCTGGGATTACAGGCATGAGCCACCACGTCCGGCATTGTGGTATGTGGTGTTGATGGTTGGTGGGCGTGAGTCTCCACACCCAGCATTGTATGTGGTTTCTGGGGATTGAACTCAGGACTTTACACTTGCGAGGCAGGCGCCGGAACCACTGAGCTAATCCTCCGGCCCAATCTTGGAATTTCTTTTGCTATTCAGCTCCAGTTTCAAGGCACTATGGTCTGATAGTATGCAGGGGATAATTTTGATTCCTTTACATTTACTTAAGACTGCTCTATGAACTAGAATGTGATCTATTTTGGAGAATGATCCATGAGCAGCTGAGAAGAAGGTGTACTCTGGCTTTGTATGGTGAATATTCTGTAGGCATATATTAAGTCCATTTGCCCAAAAGTTTGATTTAGCTCAAGTATTTCCTTATTGATTCTTTGTCCAATCGATCTGTCAGTTTGTGGCAGTGGAGAGTTGAAGTCCCCTAATACTGTTGTATTTGTGGTTATCTGGCTTTTCATGTCCACTAATGTGTGTTTTATGTAGTTGGGTGCATTAGTTAGGTGCATAAATATTTATGATTGTTATTTCTTTTCTTGTATAGTTCCCTGTACAAGAATTTGGTGACCTTCTTTATCTCTTTAATCAGTTTGGGTTTGAAATCTATTTTATCTGCAAACAAGATAGACACTCCTGCTTTTTTGTAATTTCCTGTGGCATGGAAGATTGTTTTCAAACCCTTTATTTTCAGTCTATGAGTTTCCTTCTGAATTAGGTGTGTTTCCTGTATGCAGCAGATTGTAGGATCTTGCTTCTTGATCCAATCCACTAGTCTGTTATTTTAAACGGCCCATTGAGTCCACTGACATTAATGCTTAGACTGATATGGACATATTCAGAGCTGCCATGTTTCCCTGTTCTTGGTTCTTTTCTTCCTTGCTTTTCCCCTTTTCTATTTAGTTTCTTGTTTGCCCCAGTGAATTCACACTCCTGGGTCTTGTGGGTATGGAATTTTCTGTGTTTATTTTTTTTCCAAAATGTTCTTTAGAATGTTTTGGAGTGCAGGTTTTATATTTGTGAAGTTTTTCAGTTGTTCTTTATCATGGAAGTGTCTTATTTCCCCATGTGGTCTGAAAGACAGTTTTGCAGGATACAACAGACTATGTTGGAGATTGTTTTCCTGCAATGCTTAGAATACTTCCCTCCAGGCTTTCCTTGTGTTGAGTGTTTGTGTTGAAAAGTCTGCTGTGATCTTAGTGGGCTTCCCTTTGTAGGTGATTTTCTTCCTTTCTCTCACTGCTTTCAGTATTTCATTCTTGTGCTGTTTATTTGGAACCTTGATAATTATAGGTATAGGTGTAGATATTTTTATGTCATGGCATTTTGGAGTCCTATAGGCCTCATTTATCTGTATGTCTATTTCTGTTCCTGTGAAGTTTTCTGTTATTATCTCTGACAACAGTTTTTTTTATGTCTTTTGCACTGTCTCCTGCTTCCTCAGTGACTCCAATCAGTCTTATGTTATTTTTCCTTGAGTTGTCAAGAAGCTGTTGGATTTATTTCTCATGCTCCCTTGCCCTTTCCAAAGATTTTGTCTTTCCTGCTCATTGGTTGCTATGCTGTCCTCCAGGTCTGAGATTCAGTTCTCTTTTTCATTTATCCTACTTTGCAAGCTTTCGTTCTCCTTCATCATCCCCTGGAGCTCTGCTTGAAGCTGTTTAAAAGGTCCCATTGCTTCTGCTATCTTGGATTCTATCATCTCGCTGATCTCTTCTTTAATGATGTCTTTCACTGTGGACAGTATCTCTGTTTTGATCTCAGAGATGAGTTATGATTTCCATTTTACTAGATCTGCTTTAGTTACCATCTCAAATAATCCTGGTGTTTGAGTTACAGTTTGCTCTATTTCCCTTTTCTCTGAATTTCCCTGTGGTGGTGAGTCTTCTTTCTGGTTTTTTGTATATTTTTCTCATTTCTACTCTTTTGTTGCTACTAATGCTATTTGTTTAATTCCCCACCTGATGACATGGCAATGTTTGTTGCAGGTCTCTTTCTTTCTATTAACTGGGACCCTTTGGATGTGGTACCTTCCTGTGGTGTCCACCTTGAATCTCTTATGGCCCCTGAGAGTTCTCAGTTCCGACACATCATGGGAGGTATTTGAACAGAACAATCACATCATCTTTGTTACCATAACACAATCAGTGCCAATATCAGTATTTAAGACAGTAAATAAAATGAAAAGTTTTGTTAATTTCTATTCTGAAGACTTTGAGCTCATGAATTACCTCCATGTCCATATGCCAAAATTTAGAATTAATCAACAATGTGTATAAAACATGTAGATCATAAATGTACCCCCAGAACCCTTTGGTAATAAAAGGTCACTGGGGAATCAGGGTGGTAGGGATACTGAAGGAGAATGATATAGGCTTAGAAGATTTATAAAGATCACCTAGACTTGAGAATCTCATATATGCCAGGGTGGAAACAGAGGATAAAAGGGCATATATAAAACAGTACCAACTGTATGCTGTAAGACCATTGGAGACTTTGCAGACCTTCTTATAATAGTACAGGAGAAGAAATAGGGCAGCCTAAGAGTCTTTTACTTCTGGGTATTGGTTCTGACAGGAAGATAGGAGAGAGTGTGGGGACAAGAGGTAAGTAGAGGGATCTAGGAGTAGATGGCAAAACAGAAACTAGATTCCCTGTTTTTTATCTTGCCTGGTCTCTCAGCGTGGCTCCGGTGTGGAGGGATGCAGGAAATGGGTCCAGGCTCCTCTCGGGCCTGTGTAATTATGACGCAGCACTGGGGTGGAGTGGGGGCTGGCAGACTGAAGTCCTCCGTGCTGGGAATGGTGCCCAGGGTCTGTGACCTGCGTCCTGTCAGCGCAGCTCCGGGCTGGAGTTGGGACTGGCTGGCAGGCCAAAATCCTCTGTGCTGAGAATGTTCTTATATTCTTAATTCTTATTTTGATATACCTGTAAGCTTTCATCTTTAATTATGGAGAACAAATACCTTTATGTTAAATTTTACACAAACAGTCTGCTTTTTAAAGTTATTCAACTGCTAAACCTGGGATGTGCTCTTTTTTCAATTTTCTATAATCTCACCAAAAGCCCTACACAGAGCTTCAATTTTTGTTTCAGCATTTAAAAGTAATTTATATTTCTTTTAGATGTGAATCTACCTTCTTGGTGTTTGTATAACTGGTAAATAGATTTTGGTGGCTCCATTTTGTTTATGCTTGCAGATTTCTTTCCGGGAATCCCAGAAACAAAAGCACACCCACAATCCAATCCTATAGAATGTTACACCCAACTTTGACTAGGTACCAAAAGTTAGCAGTTCTTTACTGTTATTATGAGACACTGGATTTTAAAATCAACTTAAGAGTATTAGAAATATATTCAGTGTTTGGGGGATATTTCACATTAACCAGTACACTGCATATCTAAATTGTTTTTTTAGTAATTATAATTCTATGGAATATTTTTTTTAGGGACCAAAGTAAAAATCATGCCATTTAAAAGCATAGTGTATCTTGTAGGAATTAGGGAGTGAACTGTAACTCAGATTGTGAATAAGGACCCCATATCTATGATGAAAAATAGCTTTTGTTACAAATTAAAGAAATACTTGAAAATGATTAAACTATAAATTTAGTTCTCAGTGAAGAGCTCTAAAACGTTGCTTTCTTTCAAAAACTACCTTTCAATTTGTTCTTCACCAAAGGTAAGGGTTTAATTGACACTAATAACAATAATAGCAACTATGTATTAGATATTTCCTACAACATTATATTACTTTAACTTATTGCATAAGCAGTATGATTTTCAAGAAAAGAAATTCAGAAGAATTACTATACAGCAAATCATTGTAAATTGAGGTTGGAAAAAGGCATGGTTCTTATCAAAGGCTCACAAGGATAGAAAGCCAAGGTGTTCCAGTTCAGTTTTTGAAAATATGGCAAAAGTGACCTACAATACTTATGAGAAATATAATATATCACATTCTCCTGGAAAAATCTAGGGGACAAAGATTAAGAAAGAGATAATTTCCTGAGCAGTGAATTGTAAAATTCTTCTAGACTGGGTCTCAATGGACATGTGAACAAATATACAAAGAGCAGATGTACCAATTCCTCACACGACTACCTCCTATCACTATCTAAAAGTAACTGTAGATGATTTGTATAAGACTTAAGCATGAAAGTTGAAACTGTAACTCTTAGAAGAAAATGAATATGCTTTCCTGACCTTGAACTACACAATGATTCCATAGAAATGGCCCCCAAGGACAAGCAAAAGCAGAAGAAAAATCAAATAACTAATATTTTGTCAACATTTACAGTATTTAACCCTGGATAGGGACTCCATGCCTGTGATCCCTGTATTCTGGGAAGAAAATCACAAATTCCAGTACAACTTGGAAAATCTTGCAACACAGTGAGATCCTGTTTCAAAATGAAAAATAAATAAAGGGCTACTGATACAGGTTAGTGAGTAGGCCATGAATTCAGACTTCTAGGAATTTAAATACCTACCTACCTACCTACTTACCTACCTACATACATACATACATACATGAATGCATTGATGCGCTTCTAATGATAGAATCCATAACATAAAGAGATCTAGGTATGCAGGATAAATTTTCAAATCTCTTGTCAGATAAGGAACAAAATGTATTTTATGCTCCATATTTGATGAAAAACATGACATTTGTATATAAACTTTATATTAAGACTTAAGATGTACTCTATACAGATCAAGTTGTATTTTTATAAAAATTGCAGTTAACAAATATTACAACTAGTATTCTCATTTTGCATCTACATTTTACTTTTTAAACAAAATCACTGCAAAATGTGAGAGCGAATTATCCAACAATTTTACCAGGATATCAACAATTTACATATAAAGATGTCAGCGTTGAGGGGAAATAAAAAATGTTGATCAAAAGTTGCACAGAAGGGGCCAGAGGATTAGCTCAGTGGTTCCGGCGCCTGCCTCGCAAGCTCAAGGTCCTAAATTCTATCCCCAGAAACCACATACAGTGCTGGGCGTGGAGACTCACGCCCACCAGCAATCAATACCACATACCACAGTGCCAGGTGTGGTGGCTCACGCCTGTAATCCCAGCACACGGGAGGCAGAGACAGGAGGATTGCTGAGTTCAAAGCTTGCCTAGGCTACATAGTGAGCTCAGAGCCAGCCTGAACTACAAAGTGAGACCCTGTCTCAAAACAAAACAAAACAAAACAAAACAAAACAAAAAACCAAAACAAAAGTTCCACAGAAGTTATCTCGAATTAGTAAAAAAATTTTCTATTTTAATATGTAACATATGAAAGTTTGAGTTTGACTGCTAAAGCAAATTTTACCTGTGAATATTTTATGGTTAATGTTAAATGAAAACTTTGCCACTTCACATAGATACGTCTTGAAACTCTGTGTAGGAACAAAATTTGATTTATGGGTATACAGTAAAAAATGCTTATGGAGAGCTCTGGATTTCAAAAACGTTCACTGAAAGCTAAAATTCAAATGAAAGATTTAGGAAAGGACAAGGAAAAAATGAGTACTGTTCTATATTTTAATTGAACAAGGCAATAATAAAATCAGTTTTAAGGTCTAGTTGTTATATACACCTAGGAAAATCATTGCTACCTATTTTATTCTCACATAATTTGCTATAGGGTATTTCTATAGTATAGGTTGAATTTTTAAGAATAGAATTCAAAAGAAATTTTTTTTCAAAAAAACCATAATCTTAATTATCTATCTCCAAATTTATAGTTCAATATACTGCCATCTTTCCTATCAACTCCTATCAATTTTGTATCAAGAGGATATATATGTAATTATTTAAGTGAAAAATGCCAAAGGTATCCTGACACAACTCTGATAGAAGAGCCTTCAATATTAAAATAGAGAATATTTGAAAATCTAAATTGCATGTCCTGCTTATCACATGTACCAAACACACTACTGAGCATGGCTTTTTTTATTCCCTAGAGAGCAAAAATAATTTCCAAAAAATATTTTCCCAGCTTTTCTTTAATTTGTACTTCAAAGTGAGAATGTTATCAAGCATTGTTGGTTTGCTATTTAATAGTGGTAACTAAATAATGCCGTCTGAGGTTAAGATGTTATTTGAAGAAGAATATTTTAGTCTAGATTTTTTTTTGGCAGTACCAGGGATAGAACTCAGACCCTTGTGTGTCCCTGGTTGGCACGGTACCACTTGAGCTAAATCCCCAGCCCTCCTAGTGTAGTGATTTTAATAACCTGTCAATACTTATTCATCCTATTTCCAACATGTAAATAGGTGCAATTACCCAAAAATGGGACAGACATTTTGCTGATTCACTGAAAATCAAAAAATATAAATACAAAATTCATTGGATCCAGTGAGAGACATTTCAATAATGATTTTTTTAGAAACTTATACATTTCTTTATTCAAAAATTGAATTCTTTATTGGTACATTTTATATACAGCTCACAATCACATTCAACAAGCTTATAAATTTCTAATTGTTCTGCATCCCAGGAAAGGTCGAGGAATTATTATACAAAAGCATCCTAGAAAATTAATGACAAAAGGGAGATGAAAAAGAATGAAGGGAGGGTGGTGCTGAGGTTTTACATTCTGGTATCCAACCTGGATGCCAAATTCTTCAAAATTCCCTGTGAGTGGGCCAGAGATTTAGTTCAGTGGTTCCAATGCCTGCCTAGCAAGTGCAAGTTCCCTGGTTTGATCCCTGGTAACCACATACAACAATACTGGGCGTGGAGACTCATGCCCATTGTTAATCAGTACCACATACCACAGTGCCAGGCGGGGTGGCTCACACCTGTAATCCCAGCACTTGGGAGGTAGAGGCAGAAGGATTGCTGAGATCCCGAATTGCCTGGGCTACATAGGGAGCTCATGGCCAGCCAGAACTAAAAAGTGAGACCCTGACTCAAAAAAACAAAAAACAAAAACCTGTGAGCAATAATTTCTGAATGTTTCCCAATGCAAACCAAACATAATTCTCTAAACTGTATTTAATTAAGGTATTATCTGAAAAAAAAAGATTTTCACTTTCCAAAAAGTTAAGCAAAAATTCCATTTTAAAATTAAACTCACTGCACTTAACTGTGCTAATTCACTCTGTCCCTTTCATATGTTAAGATGCAATGCAAATCTTTCAGAAGACGCAATAAATAGAAGGTACCAAATGCTACATGATTAATTTAGGAGCCTAGAGTTTCAGAGTAATGTTAAAAGGAATTTACCTAAAAGTGTAAATTTCTCAAAATGATGGTGGTGTATTTACAGAACAAAGTAAAATATAATGCAATTTTTTTTTTTTTTTTTTTTTTTTTTTGAGACAGGGTCTCGCTTTGTAGTTCAGGCTGGCCCTGAGCTCCCTATGGCGCCCAGGCAAGCTGCCGCGAACTCAGCAATCCTCCTCTCTCTGCCTCCCAAGTGCTGGGATTACAGGCGTGAGCCACCACGTCTGGCATTGTGGTATGCGGTGTTGATTGTTGGTGGGCGTGAATCTCCACGCTCAGCATTATATGTGGTAACCGGGGATCAAACTCAGGACTTTGCGCTTGCGAGGAGGCGCCGGAACCACTGAGCTAACCCTCCGGCCCAGAATGCAATA
Organism: Thryonomys swinderianus; assembly: GCA_004025085.1. NCBI lineage: Eukaryota > Metazoa > Chordata > Mammalia > Rodentia > Thryonomyidae > Thryonomys > Thryonomys swinderianus. Next base: position 92,752 of record PVIC010001082.1, read on the forward strand.
TTATTCTATATGGAACTGAGAAAACTATGAAAATTAACTGTAACTTCAAAATTTGACATGCTATCATTTTATACAAGACATAAAGTACTCAATTTGGCTTACATATATTATTTCTTTTTTCTTTTTTTTTTAAATTGAATTCTTTATTTGGTACATTTTATAGCCAGTTCACAATCACACTTGACACTGGGGAGGGAATTTGTACCAGTATATGATAGAAGTTAATTCTCATTTTTACCCATATCACTACCCACCCACACCTCCCAACCCTTATATACCTGCTATTTCTTTTTCTTTTCAAATCATTTATTCTTTCCCCCATTAAGTTCCCCCACCACATTCCCTTTGAATATTTCCTATTTTACAAAATCTATCATACATTCTAGAACTCATTTACATCTATAGGTTCTCATACCAGATAAAAGATACAGTATTTACACATCTGGAATCTATTTATTTTCTAGTTAGTAGAGTTTCAATTTGCTCTTTTTGTAATGGCAAGAGAAAAAAACATATGAGGAATGTATATAATAATCTAGTTAGTACTCTCAAAATTTAGACATGAAGTCATATAATTTGCAAACAAAAATAACAAAAGTTAATAATAAAATGGAAAATTCATATCCACTGTAAAAATAAAACAACACTAAACAAACTACTTTCAAAGTCAGTGGAGGTTGTTATGTTCTTTAGTATTTGTATTTCTTAAAAGGCTTCAGTGCCTTACCTAGGAGTCCTGTAAGTTCTTAAGATCCTAAGCTCTTTGGTAATTTCATAATGTGATGTTCTGATACCACTTGCATCTATTTATTCCCAGCTTGGAAACATACACTGTTACATCATCCATGCTAACACTAACAAAAAACCTAGACTATCCTCTTTGATGAGGATAAATTTGCTGTATACACAAAGCCTTTTTTGTGTCTTGTACTCCTGAAGATACAGAGGGAAGCTTGTATCTTTCACTCGAGAAACTAAACAGATTATTAGACATTCACTTCAAAGGTTATATAAACCACTACCAGTATTTCAGGGATGTATCTCTGTAGGAAAATTCTGCATTATTTTCTTCATATGAGCCTGTTTCAATTTTTCTACTAAACTGTGGTTAACTTGAAATGCAGTTACTGCTTGAAAACCAACAACAAAATGACTCATTTTTTACATGGACTCTATTTTTTGAAGCAGTTTTAGATTCTCAGTAAAAGTTAATGGCAGACAGATTTCTCATAAACCTTTTTTTATATGTGCATAGATTTTCCACCAACTTCTCCCATGAAACTGCATATTTATTACAAGTGGTTAAACTGCATTGGCACATCAGAACCCATAGTTTACATTAGGACTTGCTTTTACTTCTGTGCATTCTGACAGTTTGGACAAAGTATCATTGCATGTATAAACATGTATAGTATCATAGTGTTTTACACTCCTAAGTTACTTCTACTCTACCTATTCATCTCTTCTATCCCCTAACCATGAAAAGCTTGCTTTTATAAACCAATAAATCCATTAAATATGTTCCTAAAGAAAAAAACCTTCTCATATAAAGGAATTGATAGTACTATTAGGTTGAATTCTAAAACAGGTAGCATTTTCAATATGATTGACATTAGGTTTAAACATAATATTTAAATATAAGCTATAAGTACATCAATCCAAATATTTAACAGTTATTTATAATATAGTACATAAAAGGTTTTCTGGAAAAGATAGAGCAAAAAAGATCAAACATTATCCTTTGTAAAACACAAGTGAAAATAAAAACAAGACTGTTGCTTTTGGATACTTAATCACAACCAGAGGAGGACTGCAATTTCCAAAAGGACACAGAGTGAGCCCTGAAATCCTTTCAGTGAAGCAGTTCCTAGACTGTGTGTCAAGGGCTTAGAGCATAAGCTCTGAGAAAGAAACTATTGAAGTTTTTGGACACCAATGCAGATAGCACTCCCGGGTTCAAGACTGCTGCTGAATTTTAGTTATGTACAGATGATCATCACATTAAATTTAAATTACATTTAATGAGCAAAAAGTCATAGAATTGTAAGGTAAACAATTCTCAGAAATCAAGCAACTTAGGGAGATATTCAATTTCTGACCAATAAAAATGGAAAGTATTCAGAAAGAGCAGATATTCTAGAATGGTTCAGCTCGATATAGGTGGGAAGGCATTCTGGCTTTCTGAGAGCACCAATAATTTTCAAAGAACAAATTGCTCTCAAGTCAATTTAAAACAAATGCTTTTGTAAAAGTAAGGTAAAAAAAATTCAAACAAAATTCTATAGTATAAAGTAACTGTCATTTTAAAAAGTATATAGAATACAAAGCAAGGAATATATGAATCATAAAACCATGAAACTGGCACTACCACTAGAAAGAGAAATTGCCAAAATAATAAAATCTTTAATAACTTTATAAATATATATGTATATAGAAAAGTATGGCTATAATAAGTAACAAAATCAGATCAAGTCAAACTTCTAGGATTGATAAACAACAATTAAATGAATAATCCACTAGATTTGATAAATGGGTAATTAACTGAAGAGCGAACCTCAATAAACTTTTGGAAATAAAATTTTTAGATATAAAATTAAGGTAATATAAATATGAAAAGAAGATACACAAATGTCACTGTAATGGATAGTATTCTATCATTTGGAAATAGAATCTCAAGTGATCAAGGTGATTTAAGCAAATAGTCACATTGTCTACACAGGGAAAATTGGGGGGAAATGGTAAGAATAACCACGGATTTCTTGTATATAATTATGCAGACTGGAAGACAATGAGTATGTAGTAAAGAGTAAGTAAATCTCTCAAACTAGAAATCTTTACTTACCGATAAATTATTGCAAAACTGAGGACACATTCAAAAAATCTAAGTGTAAATGCTAATAGAAATTTTGATCAGCAAGTCAGAATCACAAAATACATTTAAAATAATTTCGCCAGATATACAGAAAATGACAGCAATGTAAACTTTAATTTTTCCGGTGGAGTAAAGAACACGGGAAGAACAATATTAGCAAGCAGAAAAAAATTAATATAAAATTGCTTACAAGATAACTGACACTATAGAAAAACATAAATAATATTTATTGGGATATAATAGATACAGAAATAAAATATATAACCAAAATATACAAAAGACCATAATGGAGAAATGCCAGTAATATTTTATAAGTATCTTCCATTATACATAATGTGAAATATTACTTGAAAATCCACCATAATAGGTTGAACTTTTCTAGCTATTATATAAATGACATTGTGAAACCACTCAGTATAAAGTCAAGGAAAGTAAAGAGCAGAAAAGTAACACAGCCCTGATGGAAAACTAACAAACAAATGTGGTTTATTAAAGTATAATATTGTCCCTCTAATTTAAATGGCTAATATCCCCATCAAAATGCACGTTTCAAGAAGGAATTCCTTTCACTTAAAATTAAACAAGCAAGAAGTATAAGAATAGGGAAACACACATTACAATAAACTAAAGCAAAGTAAAAGTGCTATTCTAATATCAGGAAGGTAAACTTTAAAGAAGAATACTACCAGGATAAAAAGAGAACTTTATAATAGGTCAGTTCTACAAAACTGCATAACAAACACAAATTCACATGCTACCAACAAAATGTCTTCAAAACAAAATGAATGTGTACTAGAAAAAACTGAAAGACACAAAATACAAATTTCTATTAAATTTTAAGATTGCTTTTCAATAAATAATAAAATAAATACATTAAATATAATATAGAATATTTGAACAGCACAATTTAACTACTTGACAAATTTAATATTTATAGAAAAATCCTCATTGCAATAGTATAAATATATATTTTTACTTGTGCACAGAACACTCATCCAGATGGAGCATAATAATTAGACCTTGAAAGACATTTCAACATATTAAAAATTTTAGATTCATGTACATGAAAATCTATCCAGTAACATGATTTATTTAGAAATTACTTGATTCCTATATCACTTAAGCAGCAGATTTTCCCAACTCAAGAGAGGGGTCTCCTATGTTTATGGGATTGTTGGTTTTTTAATGGGGGGTTAAATGATTTTTTTTGTATTTTATGGAAAAATTAAAATACAACAATATGAAAGGTGACATAGTTACTACATTGTGATCGTCTTTTTCTTGGCTTATAACTTCTAATATGAGTGCTGTGAAAATTACAATGCACCCTACAAAGTTATCTGAGTACAACTTTAAATTACAAAGAACTCCTCAATGAACTATACAAATGCCTTATTCCTACTAGTTGACTCTTTGGGAACCGATGGGGGTGCAAACAAAATATAGAAAACCAGTAGTAGGAAAATACTAGTTTTATACTTTCTGGAAGACTAGATATATTTTATCAGTACTGTCTTTCATAACGATGTTACTCTTTACCAGCCAAACTAAAGGAATAGCCTGTCATACCACACTAGGTTAAGCAGGAACGTTTCACTGCTTTTTATCCTTGAAAATGTATTTTCAACAGTCTTGTGATTCAAAGATACCATTAAAATGCTTATCTTTTCATTCTTTCAAAAAAAGAAGGTCATATTTCTGGCAGAGAGAAACTAATGATTTTGCTTTTTTCCTTTGCTATGTCTACAGTATGTTTTGCCTTGTACCCAAATAAAATTGCAAATAAAACTCTCTTTAATACTTACCTGGCAGGGGAGATACCATGATCACGAAGGTGGTTTTCCCAGGGCGAGGCTTATCCATTGCACTCCGGATGTGCTGACCCCTGCGATTTCCCCAAATGTGGGAAACTCGACTGCATAATTTGTGGTAGTGGGGGACTGCGTTCGCGCTTTTCCCTGGCTTTTAGGGTTAAAAGTGAGACCTTATGCAAAAAAAAAAAAAAAATCTTACTTGAAAATTTCTTAATAAAACGAAGGATCATAATAATCTCAGATTTTTGCAAAGCATTGTATCTAATAAGAATGTCTAATTCTATTACCCTTATCAATGCAGGTAGTCAGAGAATAGTTTGGGAAGTGAAGCCAAGTCAAAACAAATAATTTAAGTAAAATGAAGACACATAAACTAGGACATGAAATAACATACCAAGAAATATGAAGAAAGATCAGAATGTTAGCAAACCAAGCTAAAGTGGAGAGGTGCAGAAGAGAGTTGCAAAATACAGGTTTTCAGAAGAGGTTTGTGTGTGTGTGTGTGTGTGTGTGTGTGTGTGTGTGTGCGCACGCGCAGGTGCGCTTAACTGATTATCATGATGATTAGAAGTTTTGAGGAAAAACTAATAACTAGCTAGTATGTTGCTTTATTGTATCAGAGGGGTGATTTGTGTGTGTTTGTTCAGTTCTAGAGGTAAAAGAATTAACATCAACATTTTCATTCCTTCTGAAATTTGAGAAAGGTGAATATATACACTGTTAGAATTTCAAAGAAAGAAACAAAACTGTCATATATATATTAAGATTGCCTATATAAAATATACAATAATGGTTTGGTAAAGTTTTTAATTCATATAATTTACGAAGATTTCTAAAATCATGAGTCATTTAAATACAACAAAATATTTGATAAAGGTATTTCAGAAGATTTATTTCCCAAAGTATGTTTATATAAACTTGATACTGGCAAATTTGCTTGTTAAAACATAAACTCTCAAAAAAACCAAACCCATTAGCCTCTCATGTAGTTAGACATGCATAAAATGTATTATGTATTATACATATTCTATATCATGTCATCTATAATACATGCAAATATCATACATATGAAACAAAAGATAGATAAGGTTTGTTTGGGGAAAAATTTTGGTTAATTTTTTAAAATATTAAACCCTAAATTTAAATATATATGAAATGTACCATGCTCATAAGAATATTTTACATATATTAATTCTCTGAAAAGTTTTGTATATAATTTCCTCATACACCCAACTGCTAATGTTGAATAAAGTACATTGAACTAAAAAATAATTCTAAATTTTATATAGAAAAACAATGACTAAACAAGGCACCTTCAAATTAGAAGACAAAATTTATTTTCACAAAAGAATAAGTAAAAGATGTTTGAGGTAAAAGAATATAAAAATCATAAATCTCTATACATATAGAAACAAAGAAATAACTGGCATTTAAACAAATGAGACTGAAGCAAAGCATTTTCACTAAGAGAATAAATGTATCATT